>JBCEWC010002758.1:0-32846 GCA_038996855.1 Solanum aculeatissimum
ATAAACCGAAAACCGATAAAAATTATCTTATTGATTTGTTATTGGGTTAGCATATTTAAAAATCGAAAATCGATAAACCAAACCGATAATATATAAAATCGAACCGAACCGATCGATGCACACCCCTAGCACTGAGGGATGATACTGGTATATGTCCACTGACAGCCTATTTCTTTTTGAAATTTTTTGTTCCAATCAATGGCCTGTAACCATTATGGCAAGTAAAAATTTGATTCAGAGGGGGAAGAAGAGGCAAAAATTGGAACAAAAATATCATTTGATTTGTTGAGCCACTGGACCATTCATGATGAGCGACTGAACTGTTCATATAATAGCATTGTTCAATATAGTTTCTCATCTTAGCATCCCTTGCGAAATTCTTTGAAATTAAAGCAAATTCACCTTGAAAGGGATGACTTCATGTGAGTTTTGAGAAGTCTGATGCAAGCAATTTGGTCCTAAATTTTCCTTGAAAATACTATTTGGGTGGGTTTGGTATGATGAAATCTTTTCCACGGAATGGTCTCCTAGAAAAATTTTCTATGAAAACAAGCGCTTTCTTATTTTTGTGTTTGGTGAGAAAGCAAGTACCCAAAAACATTTACCATGTTATTGTGCAACATAATGGAGGTGGGATGGGGGTTGGGGGAAATTGGATATGTTGAGAGGGAACAATAAACTGTTACTTTTTCTATTAGAAAAGTTATTTTTTCTAGTCAAGGACTTATTTTTTTAAGGAAATTATTTTTTAAATATTTTGATCAATCAAACCTAAGAATATTGGAAAGTATTTGTTTTGAAAAATATTTCTCTGTATCAAATGTATTCTTTATCTCTGCAGTTCTCCTTTCATGAAAGGGTCAAATTTGCCCCTTACTTTCAGAAAAAGATTATATATATATTTGCCCCTATCATCTAACTTTTGAGTATAAATTAGTCCTTGGGAATGTTAAGTCATATGTTCCCACTGTTTATTATTCTATGTAATACTTGTGTGGTAATAATTTTATTTCAATTAATAAATTGTTCTTTGATTAAATAATATATCTGACCTAGATTCAGAACCCGACTCAATGTATTTCTGCACGAGAAAATATAATATACATGGAAGATTCATAAGCATTATAACAGTGAATAGAGGAGGAAGGTCAGGTCAGGTCTAATCATCCCTAAGTTGGCATTGAATGTTGGGTGGTTGGAGATTACATTGAAGATTGATAAATTCATTAAATGCAACACGGTGAAGGAAAAAATACCCAGTACAAAGGTGGTTGTTGATTACTCATACACCAATACTATATGAGACAACAAATGGCAATCCAGGGACCTACGTAGTGCAGAGATCAAAAACAGGATGAGTCAGGTGAAAGTTCTAGATAAAATAAGTACCCATGAGGATGCTCTGTTATCTAGATGTCTGGTTGGGTATTGCAATGAGAAGAATTTGGAGAGGATAACTTTATCAGATATAAGAAGATGGTCATCAACCAACTGGAAGAAAGCCTTTGGAATCAACATATACGAGTTGAATGATGCGAAGTTTCTCTTCGAGTTCCCAAACAAAAACATGGCAGAACAGACCATTAATGGCCAATGGCACTGGAAAGTCTTGTGATTTTAATATGAAATGGTGGGAGCCAACAACAAAATATATTCTTAAAAATGCACCTGTTAAAGAAACATGGATTAGGGTTCTGGGGATCCCTCTTCACCTCTGGTCAAAAAATATTTTCAAAGAGATAAGGGATATTTGTGGAGGCTGGCTGGCCACCGAAGAAGAAACAGAGCTAAAGAATCATATGAAGTGGGCTAGGATTCTGGTAGCTAATGATGACAACAACATCCCAAACGTAGTGGAGGTATCACGCAATAGAATCAAGTTTCACCTTCCAATCTGGTCGGAAAGCTTACTACCAAGATTTGAATCTTCGCCGGAAAATGATAAAGGGGGAAAAGAAAGCTATTACCCAGTCCAGAGGTTTGCCTAAGGGATATTGAAGGGAATCACAGATGATGGGGTTAGCAGATCCCATCGAACTAGGGATTTGCATTTGTCTCAGCACGTGAGAGGCATATGAGTTTTTTAAAAGAAAATATGAAGTTGGGTCTATGCGAAATTCTGAAAGAGGTCTAATTAACTGGGAGATTGAAGATGTAGAGCCTCTAAGGATGCAACAACAACTTATAACACAGAACAAGGGAAAAGAGACATCCAACTGGGTGCAACAGAACCTCATTAAATTGGGAAAATATTTTGGGATTGACTTCCGAGGGTCATGAGGAGGAAGCCACAAAACTTCTGATGCAAATTGATAGTTGCAGACAAGCAAAGAAGCTGGAACAATGTAGTGAAGTTAAGAAGTTTAAGTCAAAAGGTGCTCAAGAATTAAAGAACTTGGTATGTTTTGATGTCAAGTTTAAATGTTCAGGGAGTAGAGGAAAGGGGAGGAGTACAAGTGCTAGTACGCTATGAACTTCAAGCTAGTATCCTGGAATGTTAGGGGTCTTAATAATTTAAGGAAAAGAAGGCTTGTAAACAACATGATAAGGGGGTGGAAGGCAGACATCATATGCCTTCAAGAAACAAAATTGGAAGGTAATGTCTCAAAGTTCGCCAAGCAAGTCTGGGGAGGAAGATGGATCAGACAAGCGTATCTGGAATCTAGTGGGACAAGAAGGGGGATTTTGATATTGTGGGATGAGAGAGCGTGGAAGGGGGAAATTTTAGAAATAGGGTCATACTCCATCACATGTAAATTTGAATCTCATCTCAAAGATTTTAAATGCCCATCACAGGAGTATATGCCCCTGTCTGTTACAAGGAAAGAAGAATAGTGTGGGAAGAGGTGAGGGCAGTCAGAGGACTGATGGATGGCCGATGGACCATTTGTGGTGATTTTAATGTAACAAGGTACATATCAGAGAAGAAGAATTTTACAACAAGAACAAGGGGTATGAAAGAATTTTCTGATTTTATTAAAGACATGAAATTAGTTGACCTACAACTTGAGGATGCCTTATATACTTTGTTTAAAGGGGACCAACATGTAGCAGCTTCCAGGATTGACAGGATTTTAATTTAAGAGGAATGGGATGACAAGTTTCAGAATCTGGAGCAGATCCCTCTTCAGAGCCTAACTTCAGACCATAGTCCTGTAGCTCTACTAGGGGGGATTTTGGGAAAGAAACAAAAGATATTTTAAATTCAAAAATTGGTGGTTAGAGTCTGAGGGCTTCATTGACAGAGTCACAGAGTGGTGGTATTCATTCAATTTCACAGATAAACCTGACTATAGATTGACATGCAAACTAAAAGCTCTCAAAAATAAACTTAAAGAATGGAGAAAAGGAAAAGAAGGAAATTAAGGCTTTTAGAGGAAGAAATTGCTTGGACAATTGGCTGAGGTAGAAGCTGTAAGGGAAGACAGAATCCTCACTGATGAGGAGTCTGCAAAAATATTTGAATTGATGTTGCCGTATGAGGAGTTGATAAAAAAGAGGAGATCTCCTGGAGACAAAAATCAAGGGTCCTGTGGTTGAAGAAAGGTGATACCAATACCAAATTCTTTCACAAGATAGTGAATGCTCATAGGAGATACAACAACATTGATCAACTTATGATACAGGGAGAGTTAAATCAAGAACCAGGTAGAATCAAAGAGGAAGTTGTTCAATATTATAAAAGGTTGTATAAGGAATTAACCTAGTGGAGACCTGATTACCTAAATTTTCAATGCTCTGTATTATCAAAGGAAGATAACTAGGCACTGCAAAGCAACTTTGAGGAGAGTGAAGTGCTAAGTTGTTTGAAGTTATTGCAGCTGACAAAGCAGGCAGAGAATGTAGGCAGAGAAATAATGTTGCTATTGAAATAATGTAAAAAGATGAGGATTTGAAACCAAGATCTGTCGATGAATGTAGGCAGAGAAATGATTGGCCAAAGTGGAAGGAAGCAATTGAAGCTAAATTGGCTTCACTTGAAAAACATGAAGGTTTTGGACCAATAGTTCGAACACTTGAAGATGTCAAGCTAGTTAGTTATGAATGAGTCTTTGTGCGAAAACGCAATGAAAATGATAAAGTCGTGAGATATAGAGCATGAC
Organism: Solanum aculeatissimum; assembly: GCA_038996855.1. NCBI lineage: Eukaryota > Viridiplantae > Streptophyta > Magnoliopsida > Solanales > Solanaceae > Solanum > Solanum aculeatissimum. The sequence goes on from JBCEWC010002758.1 coordinate 4,104, forward strand.
TTGTGACATAAAGATTTTTGCAAAGGCGTGACATTGATTATGAGGAGACATATTCTCCTGTGGTAGATGCAATTACCTTCAGGTATCTAATAAATTTGTCAGTTCATTAAAAAATTTGAAATGCATCTAATGGATGTGGTCACAACCTATTTATATTGATCATTAAACCATGACATTTTAATGAAAATTCCTGAAGCATACAAAAATTCAAAAGAAACTTGTTCAATAAAGATTCAAAAATTCTTATATAGATTGAAACAATCAAGACAGATGTGGTATAATCATCTTAGCGAATATTTGCTAAAGGAAGGATATAAAAATAATCCTATTTGTCTTTATATTTTTATATGAAGGTTGGGATCTGAATTTGTTATAATATCTGTATATGTTGATGACTTGAACATCATCTACACTCCTAAGGAGCTTTCAAAAGTTATTGAGTGTTTGAAGAAAGAATTCAAAATGAAAGATCTTGATAATACAAAATTTTATTTTGGCCTACAAATTGAACATTTGACTAATGGGATATTTATCCATCAATCAACATACACTCAAAAAGTTTTGAAGCAATTCTACATGGATAAATCATACCCATTGAGTACTCCAATGATTGTGAGATCACTCAATATTAATAAAGATCCATATCGACTTCAAGAAAAGGATGAGCAGATTCTTGGTGATGAAAAATATTTATTTTGCAGTAAGTCTATTGGCGAGATTCAACTCATGCTTAAGAAGAAGACATTGGAAAGGTGTTAAGCATATTTTTAGATATCTTCAAGGAACAATTGATATGGGATCATTGTATTGTAATGCATTCAAATTATAAATGATCGGTTATGCAGATGCGAGATATTTATCTGACCCACATAAAGTATGATCTCAGACATGCTATTTGTTCACATATGGAGGTACAACTATATCATGGCGCTCTATGAAGCAAATACTAGTTGCTATTTCTTCAAATTATGCTGAGATAATAGCCATTCATGAAGCCAACCGAGAGTGTGTATGGTTGAGATTAATGACTCAACATATTATACAATCATGTAATTTTTCTATGCAAACGAAAGCCCCAACAATATTATAGGAAGATAATGCTGCTTGCATAGGTCAACTGAAGGGAGGATATATCAATGAAGATGGAACAAAGCATATTTTACGTAAGTTCTTTTTCACACATGATCTTCAACAAAGTGGTGAGATAGATATTCAATAGATTTGGTCGAGTGATAATCTTGCAGATTTATTCACTAAGGCATTGCCCGTCAACATTTGAGAAGCTAAGATATAAGATTGGAATGCGTCGTCTCCAAGATATCAGATAAAGTTTTTATCGGGGGGAGTATAATACGCGTTGTACTCTTTTTTCATTAACCAAGGTTTTGTTTCATTGGATTTTTCTAGTGAGGTTTTTAATGAGGTAGCGCCTAAATCGTATTGCAAGATATGTGTACTCTTTTTCCTTCACTAGGTTTTTTTCCACTAGAGTTTTTTAGTAAGATTTTAACGAGGCATATTATCTATGCACATCCAAGGGAAAATGTTATGAATTCATTCAATATTGTAGATGTTCATTCACTTAATCAATTAACGTAATGTATGTATTTATTATATTCATTCACTCATGCATGTATCCCTTTAATATATTAAGTTAACGTATTGACAAAATATGTAAAACAGATGGTTTCAACATCCTATAAAAGGGTATTATTCACCCTTTGAAAAGACACAAAAACAAGCGAATAAACAGTACTCTCTACATACTACTCTCTATTATTTTATCTTCATTTCTTGTTTAGTATCTTATATTTTCTCTATTTTACAACATATTTTTTATTTTTATTTTTTTGGATGGTTAAGTCGCTTTTTGTTGCAATTTATGCGCTAATTAAGTTTTTTTTGTTTAATTTAACAATTGGGCATGCCCCATTTATTATACTAAAAATTACATAAATATACAACCTATTATACCATAATCTTCAATAATCTCTACCATTAAAAAAATTATAAAAAATCTCATATTTTTATTTTTTCTCTCCAAATGTCTGATACGTAGCCTACACTTTTTCGCTCAATTTTAAACTATCCTATTATTACGCCTATCTTACAATTTCGTGTCTGATTAATCTTCAATCACAATTGTATTCTTCAACTTTTAATAATTAATTTTAAATTAAAATATGACACTCTAATTTTGAATCTTGAGAAAACGAAGAGACCTTTTCCCTCCATCTTTGGTCGAACCAATTTTTATTTCAAAGATGTATTTTTCGTATCAATTAACTGATATATATGAATTCTTCTCCGACGTTTAGTCTTGTTATTACCCAATCACTTTATAATAGTGAAAATATTCATCAATTCGAAGTTGTCTCCACAAGTGAAGATGTTCCTAATACTGAAGTTGCTCATAATCTTGTAACACCCCTATTCATCCTACCTAGCATGCTGTAAATTCTTAGAAGGAGCTTAGAAAATAATTGAGAAAAATCACTGGGAGAAGTCACGAAGGGTCATCTACGACTTGTAGATGGGACCTCGTAGCCATTCTTATGACTTAGTGAATATTTTCTAAGTTTGAGGCCCCATGTACAAGACATTATACAGATTGTACATTATTCTACGATCCTTGGAACAGGTTTCATAGATTGAGATCTCAGAAATCAGGATTTTTGAACCTTGAACGACGAGTTACCAGACGGTCTGTGGTTCATTTTATGAGCCACAGAAAGGGGTTCATATGTCCCATGTACAATTTTAGTAACCCAAATTTTAGGCACTATCATCTATGAGGGGTCACTTACGACCCGTAAGTGGAACCACGACCCGTAGACGGGGTCTCGTGGTTCTATTCAATAATTTTTAAGAGGGGTATTATCATCCTTTCCTATATTTTTTAATTAAAACCCATGATGTTTTGGACTTGATTTGGACTCTTTATCAGTACCCTAGGTGTATTATCCCTCAATATACACTTAAGAGACCAAGGGAGCATCAAAGGAGGGAGAAAAGCGAGGGTTTTAAGTTCAAGCTTGAGGATCTTGAGAAAGTTGATCGTTCTTCCTAATTTCAGGTATGTAAGGTTACCTAAAGCATTAGATTGAGTCCGTCGGCGTGCCCTTCCATCTAGTTGAGTTGAATTCGCGAATAAGTATTGAGTATTGAAAATCTTGTGATCCTAACTTTTGAGTTTCTTGCAATTATTTTGAGTCCTCATGCACATATATGAACAAATTTATGCATTGCATTGCTATTTATATGAAAGTGGGATACTAGACTTCAACTTGACAACATGAGCCCTAAATTGAATTATTCTATGAGATTTTATATATTAACTGAATTGAAATCATGAGTCTGACTATCTGAGTTGAGTGACTTGAGTGCTAACTGAGCATGCGGAGCATATTACCTGTCTACATACATGTCTGATGAATATCCTATTTATTTTATGTGATGAGCATGACTGAGTGAAGTCTAAATGACTATTTAAGTTTGAGTTTGAGTCATGATTGTATGCATGATTGATTACCCTGATTGGCTGATTTATTGAGTGATTGAGGTGAGTTGATTTAACATAATCTAAAGAGATGAGTTTTGAGTTAATTGGCATAAGCATATTTTAGTCTTGGAAGAAGTATTAAAAACCTATATGGGAGCGAGTAAATAACCATTCTAACCCATAAACTACATTGCCAGCGTAGGATAGTTATGCAGTTAACTCTAGTAACTCATATCCCAAAAGATGGATATTTACTTTGAATCCAAGAGAGAGTTGATCGTCCTTTACCTTGGCAAGTATTGGATGGACATGACAATGACATCACCTTCATTGTACATCACCAAATTAAAGGTGGTGGGAGTTATGTCGATTAGAGAAACTCCTAAGCAACACTTGATTGAGCATATAATGTTTTAAACCAAGTTGCATAACACAGAGCTTAATTTCAAAGAATGATTATAAACTTTAAACTTGATTTAGCCATTTTTCATACAAGGATATTCCATTTATTGACATCCATTTGGGCCTGTATCATTAATGATGCAGATATAGGTGATAGGGGACTTCAACCAGTGTACCGTTGAGGTCCAACTTCTTTATTCCAGATTGGTGAGCCCTCCTTGCTATTTGGAGAAGCCCTTTTAATTTTCATTGAGTATTTTTATTTCTTTGATTGGGGTAACCATGACCTATCATGGTACCATATATGTTGTCAGATAGAGGCTTCATAGAAATTGAGTAGAGGATTATTGACAGTTATTTATTTTTCAACTTTGTTCATTAGAAATATATATTTATGAGATAATTTTTAGTCCATTGATTTATTCTTGACTTTTACTTGAGTATTTTTTTCTGCTATTGAATTTGATGCTACAATGAGGCTAAGGGTTCTCTTGGAGAATCAACAATGGTTCTTCAAGTGCCAACCACGCCAAGAGTACCCTCCTAGGGTATGATAAACTTGGTATCAAAGTACATAGTTCAAGTGTCCTAGGGAGTTTACAAAGACGTGTCTAGTAGAGTCTTTTTTATGGATGTGTTATGCACCACACTTTATAAGAAGGAGGCTATGAGACATTAGAAATGGTTACACCTCTTTTGTATTTTGAGTTCGTGCGATAGAGTTTAATTTTATTGAAATATCTATCTGATTCATCCGTTACACATTTGTAGATCATGCATCCTAAGCTTACCGCCACCTACCGAGATACCCCAACTAGCAATACTGAGAATCCCATTTCAGAGGTGCTTACTCAGATGGAGAAGAGGGGTCGAGGTTGACCAGCTAGAGCCATCGGAGTTCCAGAGGCACTTACTGCTCCACTTGCTCCTACTAAAGGGGCTGATTTCAGAGGAGCTATTACTATGTTGTCCCAGTTGGTAGCCACCTAGAGTGAGAATCGGAGTTCGCAGTATCCTAGTTCTAGTTCCCAAGAGCTGACTATTGCAACCAAACTTAGAGATTTTCTGAAAATGAACCCACCAATCTTTACAGGGTCTAAGGTTGAGGGATACCCCTAGAACATCATTGATGAGATGTGGAAGGTGTTGAAGTCCATGCATGTGACTGAGATTGAGGGAGTTGATCTTGTTTCCTATCAACTTAAGGATGTGGCAAACATTTGGAATAACCAATATAAAGAGGGTCAAGCTGAGGATGCTGAGCCTGCTGAGTAGAGTGAGTTTGAGAGTGCCTTCCTTGATCACTTATTTCCCCAGGAGTTGAGGGAGGAAAAGATCAAGGAGTTTGTGAACCTGAAGCAGGAGGGGTTGACTGTTAAAGAATACAACCTTAAGTTCATCTAGTTATCCAGGTATTCCCCATAGATGGTCCAAGACATAAGGGCAAGAATGAGAAAGTTCATATCTGGCTAGGGTAAACATGTGAAGAAGGAGCATAAAGCGACATTGTTGATCCCAGACATGAAAATCTCTAGGCTTATGGTCTATGCACAATAACTTGAGGAGGATAAGAAGAGAGATAGAGAGGAGCATTTGAGTAAGAAGGCTAAGTCAGCAGGGCCTGAGCCTAACCACTCTAAGCAGAGTAAGGGAGACAAGTCTTACTTTCAGAAGAGGCCTTTGAGTTATGCACCATAATCAGTGAGTGTACCAGCTTTGAGTAACAGGTATGATCAGAAGTCTCAAGGTCAGTAGATCCAGAGTACAAGGTTCTTAGTCACAGGCCAGTGTGACCTTTGGCTCGTAAGGAAGCCACCTTGTGGAAAATATGGCATGATACATTTGGGAAGGTGTAAAGAGGGAGGGAATAGTTGCTATAAGTGTGGCTAGGCAGGTCATTTTTAGAGGGAGTTTCTATTATGGAACAATAAGTCGTAGTCTTCTATTACAACAACACCTGCCAAAGATAATAAGAAAGGTGCTACACCAGGGACAGGCGGTGGAAAATATCATCTGTATGCGATGAGGAACCAACAGGACTAAGAGGCTGCACCAGATGTTGTGATGGGTATGCTTTGAGTTTTTACCTTTGATTGTTATGATTTGCTTGATCCGGGTGCAACACTGTCCTTTGTAACGTCATATATGGCTAGTAAATTTGATACTCTTCCCGAGTATTTTCTTGAGTCCTGTGCTATTTCTATTCCTGTTGGTGAGTCTATTCTAGCGGTGAGAGTTTACAGAGATTGCATAGTGTCCATCCATCATAGGGATACTCTTGCTGATTTGATTGAGTTAGAGATGTTTGACTTTGATGTAATTATTGGCATGGACTAGCTTCACGACTGTTATGCCTCTATCGATTGTAGAACCAAAACTATCAAATTCTAATTTTTGAATGAGCCTGTGACAAAATGGAAGTGTATTTCTGCAATGCCTAAGGATAAGTTTATTTCCTACCTTAAGGCTAGAAAGTTAATCTCAAAGGGATGTATCTATCATCTCATGCGAGTTAAGTCTGACGATGTTAAGCCTCCTACCCTTGAGGCTGTCCTAATTGTAAATGAGCTGATAGGGAGATGGACTTCAGAATTGATGTTCTTCCTGACACCCAACCTATTTCCATTCTGCCATATAGAATGACCCCTGCTAAGTTGAAAGATTTGCTAGAGAAGGGCTTTATTAAGCCGAGTGTTTCTCCATGGGGTGCTCCTATACTTTTCGTGAGAAAGAAGGATGTTACACTTAGAATGTGTATTGACTATCGTCAGTTGAATAAGGTGACAATCAAGAATAAGTATCCCCTTCCATGGATCAACGACTTGTTTGACCAACTTCAAGATGCCACTATTTTCTCCAAGATAGACCTCAGATCAGACTATCAACAACTGAAAGTGAGAGAATGTGACATCCCAAAGGTGACCTTTCAACCTCGGTATGGTTACTATGTGTTTTTGGTAATGTCTTTTGGGTTGAAAAATGCACCTGGAATCTTTATGGACTTGATGAACTAAGTATTCACATAATACCTTGATATATTTGTGATTATGTTTGTCAACAATGTATTGGTGTATTCTAGAGAAAAGGAGGAACATGCTAATCATCTTAGAATCACTTTACTGATACTCAAGGATAATGAGTTATATGCAAAAATTTTGAAGTATGATATTGGCTCAAGTTAGTGGCTTTTCTAGGCCATATTGTCTCGGGCGATGACATTCGAGTGGACACTCAAAAGATTGAGGCGGTTAAAAACTAGATCAAACTAACCTCTTCGACTGACATAAGGAGCTTCTTGAGTTTGGCAGGCTGCTACCACAAATTTGTTAATGGGTTCTCTTCCATATCCGCACTATTGACTAGACTAGCTCAAAAGAAGGTCAAGTTGCAATGGTTCGATGAGTGCGAGAGGAGTTTCCAAGAATTGAAAACAAGGTGGACCACTGCCCTAATGTTAACCTTGCCCAAAGGAACTGATGGATTTCTCATTTATTGTGATGCCTCAAGAATGACATTGGGATGCGTATTGATGTAGAAGGGTAAAGTTATTTATTATGCTTCTAGGCAACTCAAAATTCATGAGAAAAATTATCCCACATTGATTTAGAGTTGGCAACAGTCGTGTTTTCTCTCAAGCTATGGCGCCACTACTTATATAGAGCATATGTTGATGTCTTCACAAATCATAAAAGCCTGCAATGTGTCTTCACCCAGAAAATACTTAACTTGAGGCAGAGGAAATCACTTGAGTTGCTTAAGGATTATGACATGAGCATACTCTATCACCCAGGTAAAACTAACGTGGTTGCTGATGCTCTTAGCAGGTTGTCTATGGGGAGCACCGCTCATGTGAAGGAGGAGAAAAAAGAGCTAGCTAAAAAGGTTCACAAACTGGCACAATTGGGAGTTCAACTAGGTGAAGGTGGTTTTCTTGTGCATAATGGGTCTGCGTCATCTCTAGTAGTGGAGGTGCAGGAGAAACAAGATCAAGATCCCATCTTATTGTAATTGAAGGAGGATGTGCACAAGTAGAAGGTGATGACTTTTGCCAAAGGGGGAGATGGAGTATTGAGATATCAAGGCATATTGTGTTTTATAGATGTTGATGGTATTCGAGAAAAGATCATGGAATAAGCCCATAACTCTAGATATTCTATCCACCTAGGGTCAACTAAAATGTACCATGACTTGAGATAGGTCTATTAGTGGAGTGGAATGAAGAGGGGCATTGCTAATTTTATTTCCAAGTACCCGGACTACCAACAAGTAAAAGTTGAGCTTTAAAGACCATGTGGAGTAGCCCAGAACTTTGAGATTCCAGAATGGAAGTGGGATATGATTAATATAGACTTTGTCACTAGATTACTGATGTCCCATAGACAACATGATTTGATTTAGGTGATTGTTGATAGGATGATGAAATCTGTGCACTTTTTGGCCGTTAAGACAACTGACACTGTTGAGGATTATGCCAGATTGTATATAAGAGAGATTGTTAGATTGCATAGAGTCCCCTTGTCTATCATCTCAGATAGAGGAGTTTAATTCACTACTCAGTTTTGGAGATCCTTCTAGAAGGCTTAGGTTCGAAGGTGAATCTTAACACTTTTTTTCACCCTCAGACTGATGGGCAGGCATCGAGCACCATTCAAACTTTGGAGGATATGTTGAGAGAATGCGTCATTAATTTCAAAGGTAATTAGTATGACCTTTTGAATCTGATTGAGTTCACCTACAATAATAATTTTTATTTGAGTATTCAGATGGCCCCATATGAGGCTCTTTATTGAGAAAGACGTAGATCACTGATTGGTTGGTTCGAGGTGGGTGAGGCAGAGTTGATTGGGCCAGACTTGGTTCACCAAGCCATGGAGAAAGTAAATATCATACGAGATATATTGAAGATTGCACATAGTTGATATAAATTCTACACCGATGTTAGAAGAAGGGACTTGTAGTTTGAGGTCGACGATTGAGTGTATATGAAAGTGTCACCTATGAAGGGTGTAATGCCATTTTGAAAGAAAGTGAAGTTGAGTCCGAGGTACATTTATCCCTATCATATTTTGAAGAGAGTAGGCAATGTAGCTTATGAGTTGGAGCTACCACTAGAGTTAGCAACCATCCATCCAGTCTTCCATATTTTCATGCTTAAGAAGTGCTTGGGAGACCCACAGTTGGATATGCCTATTGAAAGTATTGGAGTGACAGACAACTTGAGCTATGAGGAGATTCCCATTCAAATATTTGATTGTTAGGTTCGTAAGTTGAGGACCAAGGAGATTACATCTGTTAAGGTATTGTGGAGAAATCAATTGTAGAAGAAGCTACTTGTGAAGATGAAAAAGATATGAAGGCCCAATATCCATATCTATTTGTGCCCGCTGATGATGAGAGAGTTGATGGTAATGATTATTTCCTATCCCTTGAGTTCCTTTCTATTATGAGTTTGAATGGCAATAGAGTCCTAGATTCCGATTGATGATTTTCATGATTTGTTGATTTTCTACATACTGATTTGCTTGACTGATGTATTTCATGAATGAGTTGTGCACTGTTTGATTGATAGAGTCTATGATACGATTTGTGCCTTGACTAGGTTCCTAGATTGCTCTTCATTCGATGATAAATGATTCCAAGGGGAAGATAATATATTACCCCCTAATTTATCCTACCTAGCCTACTGTAAATGCCCAAATGGAGCTGAGGATATTACTGAGAAAAATCACTGGGAGAAACAACGAAGGGTCATCTACGACCCATAGATGGGACCTCGTAGTCACCTCTGTGACTTAGTGAAATTTTTCTAAGTATAAGGCCCCATGAATGAGACATTATATGGACCGTACATTATTCTATGACCCATAGAATAGGTTTCGTAGACTAAGGTCCCAAAAACCAATATTTTTGAACCTTGAACGACGAGTTACCAGACAGTTCATGGTTCATTTTACAAGCCATAGAAAGTGGTTCGTAGGTCCCATGTACGATTTCTAGTAACCCAAATTTTGGTCACTCCCATCTATGTGGGGTCAGTTACGACCCATAAGTGGAACTACGACTTGTAGATGGGGTCTCATGGTTCCACTCTACAATTTTTAAGAAAGATATTTTTGTCCTTTTCTACCCTTTTTAATTAAAACCCATAATATTTTGGACTTGATTTGGACCCTTTATCAGTACCCTAGGTGTATTATCCCTCAATATACACTTAGAAACCGAGGGAGCATCAAAGTAGGGAGAAAAGCAAGGGTTTTGAGTTCAAGCTTGAGGATCGTCGGAGAGTTGTTCTTTCTTCTTGATTCCAGGTATGTAAGGCTACCTAAAGTGTTGGACTGAGTTCATCCACACACCCTTCCATATATTTGAGTTGAATTCGTGAATAAGTATTAAGTATTAAAAATCCTATGATCCTAGTTTTTGAGTTTCTTGCAATTATTTTATGTCCTTAGGCACATATATGAACAAATTTATGCATTGCATTGCTGTTTACATGAAAGTGGGATACTAGACTTCTACTTGACAACATGCGCCCTAAATTTCATTATTCTATGAGATTTTGTATATTAATTGAATTGAAATCATGAGTCTGACTATATGATTGAGTGACTTAAGTGCTAACTGAGTATGAGGAGCATATTACTTGTCTACATACATGTTTGATGAGAATCCTATTTATTTATATGATGAACATGACCGATTGGTGTCTAAATGACCATTTGAGTTTGAGTTTGAGTCATGATTGTATGCATGGTTGATTACCCTAATTGGTTGAGTTGTTAAGTGATCGAGTTGAGTTGATTTGAAATAATCTAACGAGACGAGTTTTGAGTTGATTGACATGAGCATGTTTTAGTCATGGGAGGAGTATTGATCACCGATCTGGGATCGAGTGAATAACCTCTCTAACCCATAGACTACATTGCCAGCATAGGATAGTCGTACAACTAACTCTGGCGACTCATGTCCTAAAGATGGACATTCACTTTAGATCCAAGTTAGAGTTGATCGTCCTTTACCTTTTCAACTATTGGACGGACGTGGCAATAACACCGTCTTCATTCTACATCATCAAAATAAATGTGATGGGAGTTTTGTCAATTAGAGAAACTCCTAAGCAACACTTGATTGAGCATATAATATTTTAAACTAAGTTGCATAACATTGAGCCTGTTTTCAAAGCATGATTATAAATTTTAAACTTGCTTATTCATTGAGTTGAGTCATGAGTTGATAAGTTGATTTCTGAGTTGAGTTGATTGATTTAAGTTTTGATTTACTTATTTCCTTTAGCCATTTTGTATTCTAGCATATTTCATGTACTGACGTTCATTTGGGTCTGCATCGTTAATGATGCAGATACAGGTGATAGGGGACTTCAGCCAGTGCACCATTGAGGTCCAACTTCTTGATTCCAGATTGGTGAACCCTCCTTGGTATTCACAAGAGCCTTTTTAGTTTTCATTGAGTATTTTATTTCTTTGATTGGGGTAGCCATGACCTCTCATGGTACCATCAATACTGTCAAATAGGTGCTTCGTAGACATTGAATAGAGGATTGTTGACTGTTATTTATTTTCCAACTTTGTTCATTGGCAACATATATTTATGATATGTTTTTTTAGTCAATTGATTTATTCTTGACTTTTATTTGGGTAACTTCTTCCGTTGTTGAGTTTGATGTGACGATGAGTCCAGGTGGTTCTCTTTGGGAATCAGTAATGGTTCTTCAAGTGCCGATCATGCCAAGGGTATCCTCTCGGGGTGTGACAAATCTTGTGTTTGATTCTGACAATGAGGATTTCTATGTAAATAGATCCAAACAAAGAAATGATCCATCATTCATGATGAAATTTCAAGAGAAGAAAGTGATGAAGGATTTAGGTTCAAGTTCCACATCTTCAGTTTAAAAAGCACATACAAAAATGGGGAAAAAAGTTGAATCTATTATAACTCATCCTTCTTTATCAAAGGTGTTGATCTCTGTTGTATCTACTTGTTCTTTATTATGTGTCACAACTTAAAATTTGTAGTGTATCGTATTTAGGAAACATTGTTGATACATAACCCTATATACTGAATTCGTGAATTGATACATAACTATAAGTTGCTGAAGTTGTTAATTTATAAATTTAAGTATATCATGTTTATCGTCTTGTTATTGATACGTGGCTACACATAATTCAAGGAAAATAAATTTATTTCTGATACATTGAAATGGTTACTCTGACTATTTTGATACATAATATTGAGTATTTGAATTATACCTCTCCAAGTACCATATTCATTGATTTATACTTGATACATAAATTTAACTAATTTAACAAAAATATAGTTTCATCATATACATTTTAATAGATGTACTCTCAAATATAACATTATTTTTTTACTTATGTTGTCAATTAGATTTATATTTTGTATTATGTTTTCACTATATAACTGATACATTATTGATGATACTTTTAAAAATTAATTAACACAAAATACATTGTAATTGTTTCATTCACAAATGTAGTATTGATTTTGATACACAATTATTTGTTTGTGAACTACACTTATTTATGTATCAAGTATAGCTTATATAATTGATACATTAATACTATTATCGTCCTGTTTGATTTCTGCATTATGTTTCTTGAAAGTTTTCTTAAGTTTGGCCATATTAGTTAGTTGTTCTTCCATAACACAGGGGATGAACTATGTTATCAAATAAATTCCTAAACATTATTTAAGGTTTGGATCATTTTACAACTCTAATTTTGTGAATGATTTAAAGTTGTCCATTAGAGAAGAAGGTATAATCTGTTTCGACAAATTATATTTGGTCCTTATCTCAAATTATAATAGTGTAATTTTCAAGGAAAAATCATCAAATTCTTTTGTTGCTTGAGTTGAAGCATCAAAACATGAATGAGTTGCACATTCATCATGTCAAGGGGAATGTTCTTTGCTTCTCCATCAGATATTTAATATTACTATTGGTCTAAAATGCACTGGTAATATCGAAAATTTTTAGTATCTTGATTCTACTCCTAGTAGACTACTGGATAAATATTTTTCAGGTGTGCATTTAACAGTAAATAAAGACCATCTAGTTCATTGTTTCTGTAACACCTTGAAAAATTCTAAACTAAGATTCAAACTTTCCTCTTCTGTGTTTGAGACTATATCGAGTGATTCTAACCTTGAATATAGGTCTTAAAGCCTGTTCTATAGTGGGATAATAGATTTGAGATGAATAATAGGTTATAAAAATCCCTTAGCACAAAGTTGAGTTAAAACCATCCTTATCGGTTGAGTTTCGATATGAAATTCTTTGAAAGTGGGTAATCCAATAACTTCAAAGTTATGAATGAATGTTAAGGTCCTTTCCTAAGTATTAAAGTGTGTTGGATGTGATTTGGGGTCATAAAGGACACTCAAGGCCAAGACAAGTTCAAAATATTTCCATTGGCTAAGTTTTAGTATAAGTTTATAGAAGGGTCAACTTCAAATGGACATATCTCTTAGCACATAATGAGTTAAGTGACACATAATATATCATATTATAGATCTTTGAATTATATTTTTAACGCATCCAATTTAGCCTTAATTGAAGTTCGGAGTAAAAAGATATGACCATTTTACTGAAACCTTTCAAAATTGAGAAATTCGGCAACTCACAAAATAATTTGAAAACTGATTGGATTCTACCTTATATTTATTTCATTATGCCATTTTACATACTCGTACATCCCACGTACTGACATCCATTTGAGCCTGTATCTTTTCATGATGTAGAGACAGGTATTAAAGATCATCAACAAATGCTTCACTGAGGATCTTATCTTCTATCAGCTGATTGGTGAGTCCTCCCTTACATTTGGAGGATACCACTTATGTCTTTCTTACTTTTAAGTTTAGCATTTTTTTCATTTGCGGTAGTCATGAACTTGTTATTGGCACCACTTAGATAGATGAATAGAGACTTCATAGACTAGATTGCCGTGTTGAATATTATTTTTGGCTAATTTCTTTCATACTAGTCTTATTCAGTTCATTTGATAGATTAGTTGACTTTCCTTTGATTCATTGATTTGGTCATTACTTTCTATTAAATTATTCTTGATTGTTGATATCTTCCGCTATTAGATTATGATTGAATGAATGTGATGAGGACAAGTGGTTCGCTTGGGGACTAGCAATAGTCCCTAAGTGCCAGTCATGCCAGGGGTTCCCTCTCAGGGTGTGACAATTTCTTAATGGGAAGATGGGATAACAATAAAGATGTTATCCAGATGGCTATTTTGTATTTCATCCATATATTTTTTTATTCTCAAATAAATGATGCACCTATATAGGTAGATGGTTTTCGGATAGTTGATACATATAATATCTATAGGGATAAATTGTCTTTTTTAAACTAATCAGAAGCTTCAGACAAGAATTTACGACTGCAAAATAATTGTATCATTTGTCAGGCATGCCATACGCACTAAATGTATGGATGTACTGAGTGTGCTTCAAAAGTTAGCATCAATTTTGTTGTTAGAGACAAAAATCACATTCCTATAATTTTGAATTGGTGAGCTGTTGGTATAAGGCCAAAATATGAGTCTTTTATGTCTACCATATTCAACGAGGTAATAATTTATCTCAAACTATTTTAATAACATATATTTTTTAATTATAACATTTCTTGATACATAGTTACTCTTCTGTAGTTGGTATGATATTTGATATAAATATTACTCAAATTGCTTGCTTCAACATAGTTCCAACACTTGAAGAATTGACAATATTTAATTTTTCAGACACTACAAATCTTTTGGCTACTGAACCTTCATCGTGTATTTCGACTACATCGATCGTTCAGTCCAATAACGTGAAAATTCAAGAGTTGTGTGAATTCAAAGATTTTACTATTGAACGACTACAATATTTGTTAAAAATCTCCAAGCGTAGTGATGCTGTATATCCCCCATAAAAAATGCGGAAGTTTATCCATGGAAGTAAAGACATTCCAGTAGAATTCATTAAGCCAAAGTGCACTTTTCACAAATTTTGAGAAATTCAACTACACATGCAAGGTCATTAGATGTTTGACATATGACATTTGACAATTTATATATTCTGTTGATCAAAAGTTCAATGCTCTCGAGTCTTTGATAAAATTAAACCACATTTAGCTCTTGAAAGTTATCGGAAAGGAAGTCCATGCTTTTGAAAATGACCTACCTGCTACTTATATTGCTGATGTCCAAAAAGAAAATATTCATCAAGAAGCCACTAAGATAGACTTTTATGCAAAATCATGTTACATTTACATTTACCTTACTACTACCTAACTGACTACATTAAATGCAATGTATCAGGTATTTATTCTTTATGTATCATATTTAATGATACATGTGTATATAATATGATACATCACTTAATTATATATTACAACTGACTTTAATGTATTATATATCTTATGGGTTGTGTGTATAAAATAATGATGTATTTTTAATAATTTATTACATCACATAATCAACTGATATATTTCATTATAAAGTTTCAAATATATTTGATTAGTTAAGGCATCAAAAAACCAATCCTTATGTATCTGACAACGTGTTTGAAGTAATTTATTACCAGTGTATTACTATCGGTCCAACTAGACAACATCTACCTACACAAGCTCGATCAGGAGATAGGGAGGATTCGACAAAAGTACAAAATTTTGATTGTTCAGAGAATAAGATCGGTTCTATTAAGAACAGGTTGTATTGATGACAATATCCTGGGAAAGCGACTATAATCACCGCTGAGAATAAACACGCTATGCCAGGTGATAGGAATCCTCTGAGGTCAGTTCAATAGGCTGACAGTCGGCAACTAGCCTATTGGAAAAAAGACTACTCTCATCCCTCTCTTTTTAGTCGAGTGAGCTAATTTTTTTCGTGCTTCCTGAGTCGACGTTGATCTGTATATAAGTCAGATGTTGGAAAGGGAAGTCCCCATAATATAAGCACTATTTCAGTCAAGTAACGCCTTTAGAGCCTATAGTATAGCTGAGTAGCTAAGTGCTTTTTGGAATTGAAAAACGTAGGAATCGACTTGTTTTATGTTAATGCCTGCCTTAATCAACTAATACATTTCATTATAAACTTTCCATTCATTATAATTATATAAGGTATCAATCAAGTAAAGTTTATGTATCTATCAACTAAATTCAAAATAATATTTAATTATCAAATATTACTATATTTTGGATACATGTAGATCTAAAAATTTGTACATTTAGATTGTTGGAACACCAAAAAATTCACTAGTAATTGAGAATGTAACCATAGCTCCAATCGCAGAAAAAGTTTCTTTCCAGGAAGGCATTTCAAGTACATATAAGGTAATGTATAAGTAACATGTTTAATATATTATTTATGATTTCTATATGTCTAACTTGATACATATGCCTTAGGATTGTTCTCGAACCAATCAAGAAAAATCTTTGAAGATGCAACAATTGATGAAAGTGTTTTTGGTCATCAGATGTTAGAATATGACAAATGGATACCAATCTATTAAAGAATGATACATCTATAATGATCCTTAGTTTAGGATCCTAGAAAGTGTAGAAAAAGTTAAACTAGAAGTGCTTAGGGCCAATCTACGAAGCCCAGTTCACGGCTCATGGTTTAGACCATGAGTCATAGACCAAACTCGTGGATAGGAACCCTAGAAAGTTAGAAAAATTTCTAAGTGTAAAGTGGTTCGCGAAGTGACTAATGGCCCGTAGAACGGTTAACGGTTCGTAGAAAAGGTCATAGTTGAGTGTACCAAATATGAAGGAAATTTAAAATTTTTGAAAGGAGGACCACAATTAACAAGATGGACCGTCATTCCTTCCATGACCGGTAAATAGCCTTAGTAGATAGGGGTCCAAAAAAGTGAAATTTTGCTAAGTGTGTACTCCATGAGGCCATCCACGATAGTTGGATTGAAAAATGGCCCATGGATAGGAGTTTTGTGGTTAGGGTTTGGTAAGCAGTTTCTAAAGATTAAAAATGAAGAATAGGATGACTTGGACTACGGCCCGTGGTTCCATCCACAACCTGTAATCAGGGTCTCGTGGTTCCTATTCGATACTTTTAATGAAGGATAATTTTATCCTTTTCACCAATCTTAAGACTAAACCATGTCTTTTTTGGGATTTCTAGGGCCTTAAATAAGACCTTAAACCCTATGGATTCCCTTATTCCTTCCATTCTTCCACTTCTAAAATTTCCTAAGGTAAAAATATTCTCTCTAGAAGAAAAGAACAAGCTAAGGAGGCTAGGATTTCAAGGAGGCTTTTTCATAGCAATAAATTCCTTCTTCATAGGCTTACCCATGATATGTGAGTTGATTTGTGTGTCTCGTTTCACCAACAAAGTCCTACATAAATATTTTTACCTTTGCTTTAAGTTTCTTAACATTACCATGCATGCTAATGATGATTTCATGTTACTACATGTTTTCAATGTTACCATATGATGTTATACTAAGTATTTTCATGGATTTCAAATCGATAGTGATGACCCCAATGATGTTAGTTTGAATGATGAAGTACGGGCTGTTTTACATGCTTTGAATAAGCATATTTTCTCATGATCATGCATGAACCACATATTTTATGAATGTTTCATCTTATGATTAAGTCCACTAAGTTTTAAGTCAAGTTTTGTATGACATATGAAAATGATTAGGGCACAAAAGAAAGGTTTTAATTTTATGATTTATCAAAGATATAAGCATGTTGACAATGCCCTAAAAGATGTTTATGAAGGTCCCCAAGATGAAATGACAATGCTCACTTGGTGGTTCTTAAGTTTAGAGCTACTCTTAAATTGTTACTTATGATTCTAAGTGTCATAAATTGACTAAGTATATATTTTAAGGATTCCGTGGGATGACTTAACACTGAATGAGGCATCAAGGAAGGATTTTATAAGGGAACCCTAGAAGCAATCTTTTATCCCATTAACTATGTGTCACCATAAGAGCCCTTGTATGCTAGACTAATGGATTCACGTAGGACATTTATGATATATGATGATGCATGCGAAGTGACAGAGTTTCACCTGGAAAGTGGTCTCGCCATACCAATGTAGAGGGTTATGTTTGATTCCATGTAGTAGCTCACATGGTTTTATATGTTGGTTATGGTCTACTCCCACAAGGTTTATGATTCTATGACATGGTTCCATCACATGTGTTCTTTTCATGCATTGACTTTTACCTATATTGAACGATGTTCCTTGTGCATGCTTAAGCTTATGTCAATGTTTCCTTTATCATCCCTTGCATGTAAGTCTTTACTTATGAATGATGACATTATTATTTCATGTTTGCATTTGTATCTCACATACTTACTACATTTTAAAAGTACTTATACATATTTTTCCTGTATGATTTAACCATGTAGTGACAGGTACTCCTACTCCGACTCGTGGCTAGTTCTCCAATGTTCAAGACTAGTTTATTTGTGGTGAGCCCTTATTTAGAAACTCTACCATTTTCCATTTAAGCTATGTATTTTGACATTGATGTATACCTTGGACTTTAGAGGCTTTTAAATTCTATGTTATTAATGTTTGGAGTCTTTTTTATTTGGTGGAAATCGACTGATATCGGTTCCACTCATCTATGGTCTAGTTGGTATGTTTTATAAATAATACATATATTTTCCTTTTTAATGTTATTTAATTATCATAATGATGTCCTATAGATCCTACCCCCTTTATTTTTGCAAAATTTATGAGTTTTTTTGCCTATAAATGCTTGATATATTGAGATGGCTTGAGTGAGATGCCTTCAGGTGTCTCATTCATTTTGTGACGACTAGGACCTAGGTCGGATCATTATAAACTTGGTATCAGAACACAAGGTTTTAAAATATTCCTTGGATGTCCATACATACCACGTCGAGTAGAGACTCATTCAAGGTTGTGAAGCACACCACTATCTTGAATGAGAGCCTATGAGACAGTTTAGGAAAGTCTTTCCTTCTTTCTTATTCATGTCGTATCTTTAGAATTGTCTAAGGTTCTCCTATAATTAACAATAATCTCTTTCCTTTTCTTGATCATGCTGCCAAGAAGAACTCAAAGGAACAAACCCGAGCAACAAACCCCTTCACTAAAACAAGATGATGAAGTGTCTCACGCGGAGTTTAGAGCCACATTCACCATGGTAGCCCAAACATTGGCCAACCAAGACAATAAGGAGATTTCCATTCCTCCCCAAGTGCCTACTCTAGCTACGTGGGTTAGAGACTTTATGTGAATGATCCCTCCAGAGTTCCATAATTCCAAGAAAAAGGAGGATCCCATAGACTTCATTGATGAGGCCTACCAGATAGTCACTATCATGGGAGTTTCCTTAGAGGAGAAGACTGAGTTGATGGCCTACAAACTAAAGGGAGTAGCCAAGATATGGTATGAGCAATAAGCGGATGAGAGGGTCTAAGGAGCAGGTACAATCGAATGGGAAGAGTTCAAGTGTGCCTTTTTGGACCAGTTCTTCTCGATAGAATTAAGGGAGCCCAAGGTACAAGAATTCATCAACCTCAAACATGGGCATATGAGTGTGAGGAGTATGCCTTTAAGTTTATTAAAGTATCCAAATATGCCCTTTTCATGGTTGCAAACCCAAGGGTCCATATGAGCAAATTTATCTCTGCTTTATCCAATTTTGTGTCCAATGAGTGCAAGACAGATATGATAGCGAAGGAGATGAACATCTATGGGTTGATAACCTACGTTGAGAAAATTGAGCAGGAGAAGCTAAGAGAAAGACCTAGGGAGTCCAAGAGGATTCAGGTTGATGGTGAGGGATATTCTTACCAAAGGAGTGGAGATCACAAGTTCTAGAGTGGCAATAAACAAGGTGGACAAGGGTCTACCAACACTCCTTTACCGGTCCACTAAAGAAAAGGGGGTAGTTCCAAAGCCTCAAACCCCAAATTGCCCCAAGTGTGGAAGGCTCCATAAGAGTGAGTGCTTGGCCAGTTCGACTGCATGCTTCAAGTGTGGGAAACCTGGACATCATGCAAGAGATTGTAGGAGTGGTGGTGCAAGGACCCAAGGCCAAGGTGGTCAAGTTCAAGGTTCCCCAAGGACCAACTATTTCCATGATCTTCATGTCCAACAAGAAGTTGAAGAGGCCTCAGATATTGTAACCAATATATTAAAAAATTATAATTTTAATGTATATGCATTATTAGACCTAGGGGATAATTTTTCATTTGTAACCTCTTTTCTTGCAAATAGATTCCATGCATGTCCCGAAGTTCTTCATTAGCCTTATGAAGTAATACCCCCATAGGAGAGTCTATTATTGCACGAAGGGTATATAGAAATTGCCCCATTTTCATTTCGCATAAAGTTTCCCCTTGTGACCTAGTATAACTTTTCATGGTTGATTTTGATGTAATACTTGGGATGGATTGTTTGCATGCTTCCTATACCTCCATTGATTATAGAACTCATAGAGTCAAGTTCCAATTCCCAAATGAGTCTATTCCTAAGTGGGAGGGTACTAATTCTTCATGTAGAGGTCAATTTGTTTCCTTCCTAAAGGTCCAGAAAATGATCTCAAAGGGATGCATATACCATCTAGTGAGAGTCAAAGATGTCACTCTGAAGTTTCTTCTCTTGAGTCGATCCCAATTGTCAAGGAGTTTCCTGATATTTGTTTGGATGAGTTACTAGGTGTTCCTCCCGAAAGAGAAATAGATTTTGATATAGACCTCTTACTTGACACTCAATCTATCTCAATTCCCCCTTATATAATAGCTCTAATGGAGTTGAAACAATTAAAGGAGAAATTGAAGGATTTGTTAGAGAAGGGTTTCATTAGACCTAGTAGGTCTCCATGGGTTGATCTGGTCTTGTTTGTAAGGAAGAAGGACAGGTCACTGCACATGTTCATAGACTACAGATAACTCAACAAGATCACTATTAAGAAAAAATATCCACTCCTAAGAATAGATGACTTGTTTGACTAATTGCAAGGGGCTACACATTTTTCTATGGTTGATTTGAGGTCCAAATATCACCAATTAAGGGTGAGAGAAAGTGACATTCCTAAGATAACTTTTTGGACTAGGTATGGTCACTTTGAATTTGTATTGATGCCTTTTTGTCTCACTAATGCACCAACTATATTCATGAGCCTTTGAATAGGGTATCAAGTCCTACCTTGACATATTCATAGTGGTGTTTATTGATAATATTCTAATATACTCCCGGAGTGAGAAAGAACATATGGAGCATTTGAGGATGGTGTTGTAAACTTTAAGGGAGCAAAGGATTTCTGCGACCTTTGATAAGTGTAAGTTTTGGCTCAGTGAAGTTGCCTTTCTCGGGCATGTGGTATCACAAGATGGTATTAAGGTTGATCCTAATAAGATGGAAGTAGTGAGAAATTGGCCAAGGCCATTGACTCCTATGGACATTAGGAGTTTCTTGCGCCTAGCCAGATGCTATATAAGGTTTCTCATCAATTTCGTTCCCATTAACTAAGTTGACTAAAAAGAAAGCAAAGTTTGTGCAGATGGATGAGTGTGATAGGAGTTTCTAAACCTTGAAATAACGACTAACTTCAGCTCTAATTTTGACCTTTCCATAGGGAAATAATGGTTTTTTTTGTATTTGGATGCTTTGAGGATTGGGTTAGGGCATGTGTTTATACAACACGGTAAGATGATTGCCTATGCCTTAAGGCAATTGAAGGTATATGAGAAGAACTACCTTAATCAAAATCTTGAGCTTGCAGCCGTATTATTTTCTTTGAAAATTTGGCATCCTTACTTGTATGGGGTTCATATATATGTCTTCACCAATCATAAGAGCCTTCAACATGTGTTCACTTGAAAGGATCTCAATTTAAGGAAATAGAGATAGTTAGAGTTTCTCAAGGATTATGACATGAGTGTGAAGTATCACCTGGGCAAAACCAATGTGGTAGCTGATTCTCTTAGTAGAGTCTCCATGGGTAGTGTGTCTCACATAGAAGATTATGGAAAAAGGGAGTTAGCCAAAGAAGTCCATAGGTTTTCTAGGTTGGAAGTAAACTCAATTCAGTTCGCAAGTGGTGATGTAATGGTGCTTAATGGGTCTAAGTCTTCTTTGATTGAGGATGTTAAGTCTAAGCATGAACTTGATCTCACCTTAGTGGAATTGAAAGCCCTAGTGAAGGAAGAAAAGGTAGAAGTTTTCTCATAAAGGAAAGATGGTGTACCCCAATATCAAGGGAGGTTGTGTGTGTTGGATGATAGAGAGCTGAAGGAATTGATATTTCAAGAAGCTCATAACTCTTCCTATTCTATTCATCCCGATGCTACAAAGATATATAGAGACTTTAGGGGGATCTATTGGTGGAATGAAATAAAAAGGGACATTGCTAAATTTGTGTCCGAGTGTGCCAATTGCCAACAAGTCAAAGTTTAACATCAAAGGACGGGTGGCCTAATCCAAGACATTGATATTCCAACTTGAAAGTGGGAAGAAGTCAATATGGACTTTTAAGCGGGGTTGCCTAAGACTAAGAAACATTTTGATTCCATATGGGTGATAGTGGATCGGATGATAAAGTTGGCTCACTTCTTACTAGTTAGAATGACATTTAGTGCTGAAGACTATGCTCACTTGTATATCTAAGAATTTGTGAGGTTGTATGGGGTTCCATTGTCCATCATATCAGATTGTGGTGTCCAAGTTACCTATCATTTTTGGACATCATTTTAAAGGGGTCTTGGTACTAATGTAAAATTGAGTACCGCTTTCCACTCCCAAACTGATAGGCAAGCCGAGAGGACCATTCAAACATTGGAAGACAAGTTGAGAGATTATGTGTTGGAGTTCAAGGAATGTTGGGATGAACATTTGCCTCTTATTGAATTTTCCTACAATAATAGTTTCCATGCAAGCATTGAGATGACACCATTTGAGGCATTATATGGTAGATGGTCATCTATTGGGTGGTTTGAAGTTGGAGAGATGGCCTTACTAGGACCAAACTTAGTTCTAAACGGTATAGATAAAATTAAGCTTATAAGGGAGAATTTGCAAATGACTCAAAGTTGGCAAAGTCCTACTCCGATATTAGGAGGAGGGATCTTGAATTACAAATTGGTGATTGGGTCTATTTAAAAGTGTCTCCTATGAAAGGTGTGATCCGGTTTGGTAAAAAAGGAAAGTTAAGCCCTAGGTATGTAGGTCCTTACAAAGTGGTAAAAAGAGTGGTCAAGGTGGCATATGGGTTGGACCTACCTAATAAAATACATTTCATCCATCCGATTTTTCATGCGTCGATGTTAAGGAAGTTGATAGGTGATTTAAGTTCCATAGTTCCTTTGGAAGATGTGAACATTGAAGGGGACTTGAGTTATGAAAAAGTACTAGTTGAGATTTTAGACCAGCAAGTGAAAAGGCTTAGGAACAAGGAAGTTTCATAAGTTAAATTGCTTTGGATAAATCATCAAGTTTAGGGTGCTACATGGGAAGCGAAAGTAGACATGATGAAACGTTACCCATATCTATTCTAGTCTACTCAAGCCTAAGGTATTAAGTTATTCCTTCCTAAGACCTCTAATTCCTTGCATTTTAGTTTCACATGATGCATACACTTATTTCTATGTTTATGGACTGCTTTGAGACATATGTTGAGCATGGGTTTTGAAAATTTCATGAAAGGATATTTAAATTGCATTTTTTCATACATGCTGGATTGTAAACTATGTTTAACTCCTTTGAGCCTATGTTTAAGTACATTCGGGGATAAATATTCCCAAGGGAGAGATATTGTGATGTCCCTTAGTTTAGAAGTCTAGAAAGTGTAGAAAAAGTTGGACTGGAAGTGCTCAGGGCTAATCCATAAAGCCCAGTTTCACGATTCATGTATAGGAACCCAAAAAAGTTAGGAAATTTTCAAAGTGTAAAGTGGTTCACGAAGTGATTAACGACCCATAGAATGGTTAACGACCTATAGAAAAGGGGCATAGGTTATTGTACCAAATATGAAGATAATTTAGAATTTCTGGAAGAAGGATCACGATTAACAGGACAAACCATTATTCCTTCAATGACCTGTAAATAACCTTCGTAGATAGGGGTCTAGAAAAGTGAAATTTTGCTTAGTGTGAAAGTACTCCATGAGGCCGTCCACAACCCGTGGATTGAAGGATGACCCGTGGATAAGGGTTTCATGGTTAGGGCTTGGTAAATAGTTTTTGAAGATTGGAAATGGAGAATAGGACGACCAACACCATGACCCATAGTTCCATCGATGACCCATAATCGGGGTCTCATGGTTCCTATCTGAAAGTTTTAATGAAGGGAAATTTCCTCCTTTCTACCAAGACTAAGCCTAAATCATATCATTTTTGGGACTCTTAGGGCCCTAAATCAGACCTTAAACCCTTAGGATTCCCCCATTTCTTTCATTCTTTCACTTCTAAAATTTCCTAAGGAAAAATATTCTCTCTAGAAGACATGAACAAGCAATGGAAGTTAGGGTTTCAAGGAGGCTTTTTCATAACAACAAATTCCTTCTTCATAGGCCTACCCAAGGTATGTGAGTTAATTTATAGGTCTCCTTTCACCCACAAATTCCTACATAAATGTTTTTACCTTTTCTTTAAGTTCCTTAACATTACCATGCATGCTAATGATGATTTTATGATGTTTCATGTTACTACATGTTTTCAATGTTACCATATGTTCTACTAAGTATTTTCATGTATTTCAAGTCAATAGGGATGACCCCAATGATGTGGGTTTGAATGATGAAGTGTGGGTTGTTTTACATGTTTTGAATCAACATATTTTCTCATGATCGTGCATGAACCATATGTTTTATGAATGTTTTAACTCATGATTAAGAAAACTAAGTTTTAAGTCAAATTTTGCTTGACATATGATAAATATTAGGGCACAAAAGAAAGGTTTTAAAGTTATGATTTGTCAAATATATAAGCATGTTGAAAATTCCCTAAAAGATGTTTATGAAGGTTCCCAAGATAAAAGGACAATGATCCCTTGGTGGTTCCTTAAGTTTCTAGATACTCTTAAGATTGCTACTTATGGTTCTAAGTGCCATAAATTGAGTAAGTATATGTTTTAAAGATTCCATGGGATGACTTAGCATCGAATGAGGCATTGAGGTTGGGTTTGATAAAAGAACCCTAAAAGCAACCCTTTATCCCATTAAGTATGTGCCACCATAGGAGCTTTTGTACGCTAGGCTTGTGGATCCACGTAGGCCATTTATGATATATGATGATGCATGCAAAGTGATGGAGTTCCACTCGTAAGTGGTTTCCCCATTCCAACATAGGGAGTTATGTTGGGGTTATGTTGGATTTCATGTATTAGCTCACATGGTCTTATATGTCAGTTATGGTCTACTCTCACAAGGTTTATAATTCTATGACATGATTCTATCACATGTGTTTCTTTCATGCATTGACTTTTACCCATATTGAATGATGTTCCTTATGCATGCTTAATCTCATGTCAATGTTCCCTTTATCGTCCCATGCATGTAAGTCTTTACTTATGAATGATGACAATACAATTTCATATTTTCAATTGCATTTCACATACTTAGTACATTCCAAAAGTACTAACACATATTTTTCCTACATGATTTAACCATGTAGGGATATGTGCTCCTCCCTAGGCTCATGGGTAGTTCCCGATGTTCAAGACTAGTTTATTTATGGTGAGCCCTTAGTTCAGGACTCTACCATTTTTCTATTCCAGCTATGTATTTTGACATTAATATATACGTTTTCCTTTAGAGGCTTTTACATTCTGTATTATTAATATTTGGAGTCTATTATATTTGATGGAAATTGATTGATACTAGTTCCGTCCATCCATGATCTAGTTTGTATGTTTTACGGACAATATATATGATTTTATTTTTAATGTTGCTTCATTGTCATAATGATGTCCCATTGGTCCTACCCCCTTTATTTTCGCAAAATTTATGAGTTTTATGCCTATGAAAGCTTGATATATTGAGATGGCTTGGTACCTTCGGGTGTCTCATTCGCCATGTGATGACTACGCCCTAGATCAGGTCATCACAATATCGGTAAACTTACATGCTATTACTTTTACTTACTAGTTATTTTATTTATTAGTAACTGATCTAAGGCTTAATATATAGGATTCACCAACAATGACTTTATTTTTTGAAGGAACTAATGGAACAGTAGATGCACTTCTGTTCAAACTTTAAGAGTCCATAACAATAATACCATTGAAGGCTATCACTCCACAAGAACTAGTCGATGATCCCTTTTTTCTTCGCAACACTCAGTCACCTACCACTATTCCATGCAAGAAAATTATGTTGCATGACGCCTCACAGACCTCCGCACCACGTAGTAGGATGGGGCTAAAATATTTCAGTCACTATATTTAATAAATTTTAGTTTTAGTGAAAAGGGAAAGGAGAAAATATCGTATAACTTTTGTCAAAAAATTTCTTTCGATGATTGTGACATTTACTATGAACCTCTTTTCAACCTAATCACAGAATATTGTAATTGAATTGGAAAAGGCCTCTTGAAAACACATGACAAGAAGTTTCTTATTAATACTTTTTTACAAAAGTTGATGTACTTAATTTTCTAACTGAATCTTAATGTTGATTCAGGAAACTAAATTAGGAACATTATAGATCTAAATATTTTTCACTAGGAGTATGAATAAATTTTGTTGTCACATTTCCTCAGGACAAAAATTGGTTCAATTTGATGTCTCAGAAAAATAGATGCTGGACTGATGAGGTAAGTTTCAATAATATTGTATTACTTTATCTGACATTTTACCTATCATGTATTACTATTAGTTGTACATGATACATTTCCATTATCTAATACTTTACATCTGAACATTTTCATATGAGAATTATTTTGTATGCTATTATGTATTCATTTTAGTAGTTGTATTCACTAATACAACAATTATTCATATGATACATATAATTGAAATATATCAAACACATTAAGATTGCATTAATGCATTCTAAAATATATATTTTATATAGTTATGTATCATTTCATTATACTTAATACAGTAATTAAAGTATTTGATTCATTGTGCAACACCTAGATGTCATCTTGTACTATCTTTGAAAGAAATTACATTAGTTTAGTAATTAGTATAGATATACTACAACCAATTGTATATTCAAGAACTACATAAATGTAACACATTCAAGGTATTATGAATCTCCTGCGGATGCTAATATTAGTATGCAGGAAGGCATTGCACATGTGATTGTTGTATTTAGACACGAGAGGTGTAACGATCCAAAAATTTTTGAACTTCGTAATGGTTGGTCAAGGTTAGTGTTGGATTCATCATGGTTGAATTTTGGTAGTCATGGATTGTATTTAAGTGGCCGGATTCTAAGGATTTATTTTGGTGAAAGGTTGTAAGGCCGTTTAGGAAGCACTAACTTTGAATAACCATATCTCTTGGTATGAGATGAATTGTATGAACTATTTATATCAAATCGAAGCTCTTTGAGTTATCTTCGCAACACAACTAGTTTCACTCGATTTAAAATTTGGATGTGGAAGTTATGGCCCTTGCAGTGAGACTGCCCGTATTTCGAAGTATGCTGGAAAAGGATTCAGGACGAACCACTTGAAATGAGGGACCACAGACCTTTTGGTGGTTCATGGTCCGTGGTGTGTCCCGTGAGTTGATCCAGTGAGCTCCCCTGGAGCTTGAACCAGGCCCAGGACAAAGTGGAACTCCATGGACCACTTCACGGTTTGTGTGAGCCTTCACGGTCTGTGAGGGTCTCCCGTGAAGTGATCCAGAGAGTTGATCAAGGCTCGGGGTTGGACTCCAGACCAAGTGATGCTTCACGGACCAGTGCACGGTCCGTGTGCAGCTACATGGTCCGTGTGCAGCTACACGGTCCGTGAGGCCCCTCATGAGTTGGTCTAGAAAGTCTCCCGAGAGTTCAAGCAGAAGCCGTGACCAAGTGAAGTCTTACGGACAGGTTCATAGTCCGTGAACCTGTAAATGACCAATGGATAGCCTCCGTGAGGCCCTATGTTTTGTGATTTAGTCCATTTTATTAATAGTTAATTCGTAATTTGGTTTAATCCTATGCCCCTTTTAGCCTTTCTAAGATTTCCTAACACCCCTAAATCAAATCCTAATCCCCTTTTATTCATTCTAACACTCTTCAATCCTCACCAAAATTCTCTCAATACTCTTGACCTTTATTAATGAAAGCTTGAAGAAATTTGGGGAAAATCATCTTTATTGCAAAATCATCCAATTTCCTTGGCTAATCTCAAGGTATGTGGGATTGATTCATGGATTCCCTTTCATCCATAAAGACCCAAGAACCCTTTTCTTTAAATTATAAATTTAAGCTTTTCTTTAATTATGGGTTCTTTAAATTTTGATGTATTTAATTGAATTGAGTTGTGGACTGTAGAAATTAGGTGGTTTAAAGTTGATTTAAGTTTGAATTCTACGAAATTTTATTTGAATTGATGAAGGTCAAGTTATGCATGCCCCCCACTCTTGAACTATGCATGGGTAATGTTTTAATGATGATTTAAATGTTGATTTAACTTGAATTTCTTATGGAATACTCTTGAATTGAATTTAAAGTATAACTTCTAGTACCAATGCTATTCTCATTGTCACACATGGAATTTGCATGCATGATCATGGATTTTCATGAAGGTTATGATGAGGGCTAAGTCCCAAGCATGTTTATGACTATGATTTTGAACAAGTATGGGTTATGACAAGAATGTGATCACATAATGTCTATGATATGGCTCT
>JBCEWC010002759.1:0-32846 GCA_038996855.1 Solanum aculeatissimum
AATAGGATTCTATATACTATTGTTATTCTTATTCCTATTCTAAGTAGGATTGTATTTACCTATTCCTATTCTAACAATATTTATTTATGAAATTTCATTAACAACTAATTATCACATTTCTAGCTATGTATATCCCTCAGTGCTGCCCTCTTTAACACACAGTTCGTGGCTGTTGAGTTGCACATCCTGATATCATGGTGCTTGCACCAAACAACTTATTGAAACGATGTACAACCTGCACTTTATTTATCTACTGGGTTTAAGTTTGCCTCAACCAGGTTCACAGAGGCTGATGTGACTAAATATTTAGAAAAATTAATACTTTGTAGTGCCCTTCGATTCGTATAGTAACTAGGCCACTTACTGTGTTTGTGTTTTTATAATATCATGTTTTGCTATTTTGATCAAAAGATTTTAACTTCCCTTCCACTTGCCCCTTTAGTTTTCTTCTTAATTAATAGTTTCTATTTCTTCTGAAGATAATTTCCTCTCATGCAGTTTGGCACTCATGACGTCGTTGTTCTGAAGCCAAACAAAGCTGATTTAGGCTGTTCTGCACTTGGACAGGGAGTTGTCTACAGACTAAAGGTAATGTAGCTCTAAAGCATTTACTGGTAGACAAATAGGAGAGAGAAACAAAATAAAGGATGTAAAGTGAATATAATGTTGATCTGAGACCAAAATCCATCTCTTTTTAATTTTCTATTTTTTTTACTGGTGGCCGGAGATGCTTGGAGGCTAGAGGTGTACCTGTGACATACACTAGGATGATCAAGGACATGTATGCTGGAGTCAAGACTCGACTAAGGACTATGGGAGAAGACTTGGAGCATTACCCAGTTTTGATGGTTGTCACCATGGATTAGCCCATAGTGCATTTTTATTTCCATGGTAATGGATACTTGATGAGACAAATTCAACGTGAGGTGCCATGGTGTATCGTATTTGCAGATGACATAGTTCTGGTTGACGAGACTCGCGACAACATTAATGCTATGCTGAGGTTTGGAGACACGCTGGAGTCTAAAGGGTTCAAATTGAGCAGGCCAAAACAAAATACTGGAGTGCAAGTTCAGTGACATGAGGCTGGTGCGGAAGTTAGGCTTGATATACATGTCATCCAAAAGAGAGGAAGTTTCAAGTATCTTGGGTCTATTATCCAAGTGAATGGGAGCTTGATGAAGATGTTACTCATCGTATTTGTGCAGGATGGATTAAATGGAGGCGAAGCAGAGTCTTATGTGATGAGAAGGTGCCACCAAGACTTAAAGGCATGTTCTACAGAGTGGTGGATAGACCAATTTTGTTGTACGGAGTGGAGTGTTGGCCAGTCAAGAAGTCTCATGTTCAGAAGATGAGAGTTACAGAAATGAGGATGTTGCAATGGATGTGTCGAAATATTAGGAGAAATAATATTAGAAATGAAGAGATTGAGGACAATGTGGGAGTGGCTTTGATGGAAGACAAAATGCGGGAAGTGAGACTGAGATGGTTTGGGCATACGAAGAGGAGATGCACTAATGTAGAGGTGTGAGTGAGAGGTTGGTTGTGGATAATTTCAGGAGAGGTAGGGTAGACCAAAGAAACATTTGGGAGAGATGATTAGATAGGACATGACGCGGTTTCAGTTTATCAAAGGCATCATTTTAGATAGGAGTGTGTGGAAGACATGAATTAGGGTAGAAGGTTAGTTGGTAGCCATGCATTGTCTTGCTGTCTGATCATATTAGTAGTCTTAGTATTGCTTTTGTAGTTTTTATCCTTTGATTTTTGTTACTATATGTTGTTTCTTGTATCCATATTAGTGTATTTTTTGTTATAGTTTCTTTTATTATATTATTTGCTATTTTTGTTATTGTTTGTTGCTTCTTCTACTTTCGTTATTTCTTTTTCGGGATTGCTGTGGATTGTTTGTTATTGAACCGAGAGTCTACTAGAAACAATCCTCTCTATCGTGAGGTAGGGTTAAGGGCTGAATATAGTTTACTTTCCCCATACCCCAATTTGTGAGACTATATTGGGTATATTGTTGTTGTATTTTTTAATTTTTACTGAATTGTAGTTTATTGGTAATGTTTTTAAAAGATTGTTTTCGCATGGAGCAGGACTCATCTATTACTGTTGCTTTTGATGATGTCCCCGAAGAAGGTTTGAATAATCCTTTACGCCTTGAGAAACTTGCAAATGAGGTACATGATTCTTGATCTAAAACAGTTCATGTTTGTTGCCTAGACATGCTACATTTGAAAGTTGAAAGAGCTGAACCAGTACGGACACACTCTTGATATAACAAATAAAAGCATTTCATCCCTGTTTCTGGTGTAGTTGATAAGTATATAGGATATCGGACTTGAATTTTTAAGGATCACCTTTTTTTTTAAACAGTAAGGTCTGACCTGAATAAATTCAAGATAGAGTCTTCCCTAAGTCGCAAGAAAAAGTTTTCCTTTAACTTCTGAAGGTGTCAAAATTAGTAGTGCTGTGCATGCTATTGTTGTACATTTGGATGGTTTGGAGTTCAGGTAAAAGGAAAATTCATGCTCTAGAAATTCTGAAAGTTCTGCTAGTGGAGAAAAAATTATGTATGGAGTTCTGAAATTCAAAGAGTCTTTCTGTTGGAGTTGCTTTTGTAGGTGACCTACCGTCGGATGAAAGACACATTGATACAATTGAGTAAAGGTGTGCTGAAGGGCCCTGCCTCTGACTTAGTTTGTGTTCTTTTTGGGGAGAGACTACCAACAATGTCTAAGAAGGATGTCGATTTCACTCCTATAAATCGCAACCTTGATCACTCACAGGTTGTGAAACTGTTTTAATTATTTTTTCTTACCCACATCCCTGTTCCCACTTCATCATTTTCCCTCTGCTTTTTACGTGTTTTACTGGAACTTTCTTTCATAACCACTATTCAGACTAGTCTGTTTCTTTGTAGAGGCAAAAAGTCCCTTGCTTGTTGTATTTGACCGTTTTCTCATGTATACCATCTTGGCTTATGCCAGTCGTTAGAGAAGCCTCGACAAAATTGCAAGTACAAATAGTTAATTCACAATGTTTAATTAAAGAAACCAAAGATTTTTTGTTACTGTCCTAAATCTGTACCATAGAGATGATTTAGGTACTAAAAACAATTGCAGCAATTGTGCTTGGAGAATCTCTAGGGACCTAAGTTGCTCAGACTTGGGTGTGGGTGTCCTTGATCCGGATGCGGATCTAGAGGTCGGATCTTTCATGATCTAAATTTTAAGATTCGGGTTATGGATCCATGTATGGATACAGATGCGGGGATTTGGCTAAAATAATTTAAATATCCAAAAATAGAGTTGTAAAAGTATGCCTAAATTATGGTGGATTATGTGGAAGAAAAGGAATGTACAAATTTTTGAGAAAAAGTTTTGTAATTATTATCAAGCACAAATGCATTCTTTATTTCATTGCATATTCAACAGTGATGTTGACCCATCAATATCTTTAAAGCACCTTCTGGTCGCAGATTTTTAATACAAATATATCTTTTAACGATGGGAACCATATGCCTTAAATTATAATTTCACCCTAACTTTTGTTTTGATTTTAGAAATCATTGTGTCTGTCTCGAATTTCTTGATTGATTTTTGTCAAGGTACCCTAAATTGATTGACCATATCCAGTACAGATCCCACACTCATTTTGTGTCGACAAGGGTGTAGCATTGAAAGTGAAGAGAGTCCATGCAACTTAGGTAGGGACAGACAAGGATGTTCATATTTAATGCCTAACCTTTGCCTACTGAAAGCGACATAGTGTTTGTTACCTTCTAGCTTTTGGCACTTGGATGTTCAAATGGCTTGTTTGCTACAATTTTCCATCTCTATTATGATTTCTTGTGTCAGATGTTTGATGGCCTTACTAAATCAGATCCTCTTTAGGCACCTGAAAGTTAAAACTATTGAGTAGCACGATTTTTCAAGCATCAAATCATTAGTACAGTTTTTGCAATTGCTTTCTCATAAAACATCATTTGAGAAGAATTTTCATTTAAATGTTTGATGCTAGGGCTATAAAAATGAAAAGTAAATCATTTGAGTGAATAACTCAAATTGGGTGATTGTTTATTTTTTGATTGATATCCACAAATATTGGTAAATTGGGTTCCAATTTTTCCTTCTTTGTTTCTCAGATTTCAAAATATGTGGTTGTTATAAATCAATACTAGCTTAACTAAGATAGAACACAATAGAAGCAAAGATCCATGTAAGCAATATCAACTGATTGGCTTTAATTCTGTTTTGTTTTTATCAACCTCGACTAGTTTGGGATCGAGGGTAGTTGATTGATTCCTTTTTAAAAATGATTTTAAGATACATTGTGCTGCATTTTCGTTGGTTTTCTCTTATTTAATATGGAGTAAATGAGCATTAAGAAGTATTGTGTATATGCCAGACACTAGTAACTGATACTTTGTCTCTTAATCTTTTAAGATAGATGCCATTTCGAAGGCACTTTCATCCAAGGATGTATTTTTGTTGCATGGGCCTCCTGGAACTGGGAAAACGACCACTGTTGTTGAGATAATTTTGCAGGAAGTCAAGCGTGGTTCAAAGATTCTCTCTTGCGCTGCTTCAAATATTGCTGTTGATAACATTGTTGAGAGACTTGTTCCACACAGGTAAAATGATCTGTAATGGTTGGTAATTTTTAGTAAACACCTTTCTCCTCAAGGTGAAACATTGACATCCTATTGGAATGAGCTTTATCTTCTTTCACCATCTTTTCTCAAGAACTGCCTAAAGTTGCAACTGAAAAGGTGAAATAATTTTCATTATCTCAGTTCTAATGGATCTCAAATGCTCAACTTGAAATGGTCAGACTCATATATGTGCTTCACCTTTCATAATTTTGGTTAAATTTCAATGCTGCCACTATTATATCTCCTTGACCTGAAGGTCTGATCTGTTGTTGGATGAGTTTTTAGGTTGGATGTTGTTCTGTCTAATAGTCTGTTTTCCAGCACACCTGTATCATTTGTTTCTATTTAAGATAATGTGTTAACTGTAAGTTTGATACAATTTTACTAGTAGACACTTGACTATGCCATATTTTCTGCAGGATTTTTATGTCCTAGCTGTGAGCTACATGCAATAGTTCTTTTTTATTATGATATTTTTGATTGTTAAAGGTTTTGCACTATCCATGTTTTGTCAGAGTGAAACTGGTGAGATTGGGACATCCTGCACGTATGCTCCCACAAGTATTGGATAGCGCTCTGGATTCCCAGGTGAGATTTTACCATTTTCATTTGGCAGGAACCTTGTATCATGGAATGCTATCATGTATAGTGTAAGTTTCTCATAGAACATAGGAGTATAACAATTAGGTTTCCTTCTTGCTCTCTAGGTGCACTATAGTTAAAAATAGACTAAAGCATACTTATCACCGTTTTTTGTTGGAAAGTATTCCCTAGGTAAGTTGGGCCAGTGCTCGTACTCAGCTTTTTCCTGCCTTTTTACACGAGTTTTTGGCCCTGGAAAAAATATTTTGATTCATTATATGTTGCTTTTTCTATGCACGTATTGTTTTCTTAATATTCTTTTTTAGTGACTAAAAGATCTACTTAATAATCTCTTCTTTCTCAATAGGTTCTACATGGTGATAATAGTTCTCTTGCAAATGACATCCGCAAGGAGATGAAGGTGTGGTGTACTCACTTATTGCCACTTTATCCTTAGCTAGTCCAATATTTTAAGAGGAAGTTAATTTTAAAAAGTATTTCCTATGGTAGTTCGAATTTTCAAGATAGGTCTGTTGATACCCTTTCTCCTCTTCTGCAGTTAACTTTTGAATGTTTTTTTTGTCTACCATGATAATTCTCTGTTCAACTATTGCGTTGTCCCTTTTCGCTTCATGATAAATTTTTCAGGCATTGAATGGGAAATTATTAAAAGCTAAAGATAGAAATACAAAGAGGGACATCAGGAGGGAGCTCAAGTCTCTTTCCAGAGAAGAGCGTAAAAGGCAGCAGCTAGCGGTAACAGATGTTATTAAGAATGCAGATGTAGTGCTGACAACATTGACTGGGGCATTGACCAAAAAGTTGGATGGCTTATCATTTGATGTGGTTATTATTGATGAAGCTGCTCAGGCGCTGGAAATAGCATGCTGGATTGCTTTATTGAAGGTGAACATGCTATCAGTGATGCTTAAACAATCTATGAATTGGTTTTTGATAGAGTTTTTTGTTTATGTTAAGTAAATTGCCAACCAGCTCTTTAGGTAACACCTGTTTGACTATTGGTGAAGCTAACATCAACGCTCTGTCCATATACGAACTGACGCAGGAGAGTGAGAATTTCTGTTGTAAAGCGTTTTTACACAATTTGCTTGTGAACGAAAAGAGTCTCTTACTTAGTGGGAGTAGTCGATCCATGTAATTAGCTGGCATCTGGAGTTTCGCACAGCAGATCTGCAGGTTTGCCCAAACGGATAGAACAAAAACTGAAAAAGAACTTTGGGCAAGTTCTTGAACTTGCTGGTCTATTTTCGTGTTATGACTTACGAGTGGCATACATTCCAAAACTCAGGCTGCATAACTGGAAGGCCCTTTGGTGTTGCTAGAAGAGGTACACCAGAAAATGCTCATAGGAAACAGTTGGGTTTTCGACGGTGCTGCCAAATCTTGCCTCTTTTCAAGACAAGTAACTATAGTTTGCATTGTGTTCAAGACTTATTGTGTCACAACCCAAGCCTAGGGCCTAGTTGTAACCCGGCGAATGTGGAACCCGAAGATGCCTCATCCAAGCCTCTTAGCATAACATAAGCATACATAGGGTAATAAAACAACCACATAAGTAAGCAAGCGGAACGTAGTCTTGAAAGCAAGCTAAAACATGGGAGGCAAGAAACTTCCCATAAGAGGGAATTACATCAACATAGTCCAAAACATGCCTCTACATAATTAGATCTTGGTGGGGACTAGAACATGCCACTAACTCACCCTCAAGATAAGAAAGAAAAGCACAAAAGTCTCAACATAACAAATGACATAAGCAAGAATAGAAAGGTTTGTCCCCGGAGCATGGGAACTCACCAAAGTCTTCACAAGTAGAATCTGAACTCTAGCCATAATAGCGAGGTGTAGTATCGTCGCCCGTCCCTACAGAGTTAGATCATGCTACAAAAAGTATGCGTCAGTACGTTGGAATATACTAAGTATGTAGGTATGCTATACATCAAAGAAACATCATACATAATAACAATATGCATAATCATATCAATAGAATAAAGGACAAGAGATGATATATGATCAATGCAACTTTAAAATCGTGAATGGAAGCATTTTAAAACATTTCATAACCATCCTATATGTACATATGTTGGAATAGGACCATAATCGACAATAAGACCATGTGGACTGTTATATGGAATCCTGATGTTGCTACACCGACGGAGTAGTCTATTTGCCAATGTAGACTATACCTCACCTTATGGGCTTTACCCCACCTCGGTAAGTGTCATAACATGATGCTTTATGTGGACTCACTAGCTAGCCTTTTAGGCACATAATCCTACGATAGCACGTAGTTATGAGACAAGAGGATTTACATAAGGACTCTTAGGGATAGATCCCCCCTCACTCAAGCCTCATTTGGTGCTAAGTCAAACCCCTCGGAATACATAACATGCAATAGATATATAAAGTTATCAACATGATTCGTGACTCATTGAAAATCATAACTCATATCTTGTAAAGAAGGTTTCATAATCATGTAAATTAATTCATATCATGAGAATAACCCATCTACTTAACTTGCATGAAGTGTGAGTATACTCCCCATCTTGTAAACTTGTAAAAACATTAGGGTGTTAGGTCACCCTCTTAATCATGATCATAAGCATACTTTCATACTTGGAATCTTATTCATGAATCATAGCTTAACATAGGAATTAGGGCAAAACATGGGTTCATGGACAATTGTGTCTAAAATCATGAAATTGAATGAAATTCATGGAAGATCAATGCTATTTAAATCAAGTTGAATCATAAATAATTGAATCCATATCAATTTCACAAGCCCTAATCATGTAATTGAAATTTCCTTTTAAATCACTTGAAAATCATGCAATTCATGAAAACCATCATAACTCATACGTAATCAAGTAAAATAATCACGTAATTATCATATCTAAGCAATTAGAGTGAAATCACAAAGACCCATAAAAGTCATGCTTGAAACTTGAGAAAAGGTGAAGTTTGGATTGGGCTCCATAGATGAAATTAGTCCATGGATGAAGACCCACATAAATTGAAGAAGCCTTAGAAGAATTGAAATAATTGACCTTGGTCTTCCTTGGAAAACTTGAAATCCTATTCTTCAATGTTGAATTCTCTTGAGAGAAAAGAATTAGAGATTTTGAGAGACTTTGGAAGGGAATGAGATTGAGTGAGAATGAGGGTAGTTTTATTGTAGTTGAGGTGGTTAGGGCAGTTATTGGAGTCAAAATGACGTAGTTTAGGGGTCAAACAGGTAGGAAATGACCAAAAACCCCATTAAAATTTTGCCGGACCCATCCACGAGCTCAATCTACGAATGGTAGATTGAAGTATGACTCGTGGACCATGGTTTCGTCCTGGTTACAATTTTTGCCTCTGACTTTACGAAAACATTTTACAAATCGTCGTTTCATTTACGGGTCGTAAAGATCACTTGTAGAGCCCCTTCAAGACTTGGAAAATTTTACCTCTCAGGACCCCATCTACGACCCCCATGTACGAGTGGTGGTCTGAAGGACGACTCGTAAATCCCCTTCGTGATTCAACCTCCCAAATTTTTCCCAAAATTCCACCAAGGCACACCTCCAAACCATGAGGCCTGT
Organism: Solanum aculeatissimum; assembly: GCA_038996855.1. Lineage (NCBI taxonomy): Eukaryota > Viridiplantae > Streptophyta > Magnoliopsida > Solanales > Solanaceae > Solanum > Solanum aculeatissimum. The sequence continues at coordinate 8,851 of JBCEWC010002759.1, forward strand.
CTACGACCCCTGGATCAAATCACGAGCCGTAGATGGGCTCGTACTGTTCAGTCCCGACTCAACTTTCTGCAACTTTTTTATTTTTCAACTTTTCAACGTACAGGGTGTTACGTATTGTCACGACCTGAAAATCGAGCAGTGATGACACCTACTATAACACTCTAGTAGATAAGCCAAAACCCAATACTAATGCGAAAACAAAATACTAAACATGAAAAAGTGGAAAATGGAAAGGAGATAAATGGGTCACCATAGCATAGTTATATACATAATAGGTAATAGATATACAACACATGCCCCAAAGGGACAAGGGAAGACAATATATACAAATACCACTATGGACCTGGTGTCATCGGTACAAGAGCTACTAGCACTATGAGAATAAGGTTGTACAATAGATAACTTTCTGACAAAATACAAAATATAGATAATAAATACAAGAAAAGTAGCAAGTGTTCAAACACCAAGAGCTCACCACAATCTGATCAGAAGAAGGCTTCAAATGGGTGGGGATCTATGTGGATGACTTGTACTAGACGTTGCATCAGAAAAAGATGTAGAAGTGTAATATGAGTACCAAAACATGGGGTACTCTATAGGCATCACAAGCTGACCGAGCTCAGAAGATAACATAAAACATGAAGAACATATACAGTAACTACAAAACAGGATCCATCTATGAAGTCTAGTCATAACAAAATCAAAACAATCTAACAACCGAAATAGTACTACTCACATGATATACATACATACATACATAAATGATGCGGTGCAACATGGAATGATGTAATGCAGTACATATGCAATGTAGAAAAGTAAAACCTGAAATGGTTCCTCGGGCCGACCTTAGGCTCATCAACGTATGTAATGCAGAAAAGTGAAACCCGAAATTTTTCCTCAAGCCACTCGGAATCATCAATAGAAAAATAAATGAAGAAAGTCTCGTCAGTGTTCCACGGACCATAAGTAAAAACAGTGTAATCTTTCCAAATCAGAAAAAGTCAGTAAGTTTAAGTATAACAATCTCTTCAAAACTTGAAAATTCATCTAAAATGATACAATTCATCGTAAAAACCCCAAGCCAGTAAAATCGGTAGTATGCACCGTCGGAGCCCATATTATCTACTAAATTCAGTAGTATGCTCCCTTGGAGCCCATATTATCTACTAAATTCAGTAGTATGCTCCCTTGGAGCCCAAATCAGTAATATCAGTCATATGAGAGAACAGTAGAAGCCGAGGCATCTTAGTTTAAAAGGCCGAAAATCATTATTTTCCCTCTAGTTTATGCCATGATCAAATGCATATGCATATGTGCATGAATGTGTGTCAATCTCAAGTATACAACTAAGTATATATATATATATATATCACACCAAATAGGGTAAATCACCCTCCACAGTACAATTGTACTAACCTGTAGCTTAGCCAGTCCGAATCCAAGGATTCAGGTCCACAATCAACAAAAGTGAAATACATATGCAGAAAGTAAAGCGAAGACGATGAACTAATCCATAATGATTGTACCGTTAAGAATCCCCTAGATTATACTAAGGATTCTACTAATTTAATCACAGGCAATAATCATCAACCTAAACTAAGGCTTAAGGAGAAGAACACTACTCTTAAGGTACCCAAACGTCCGATTGTACAAAATTCACAATGTACCTCATTCTATCAAATCAATACTCCTAACAATTCATAAAACTTATGCAATATCATATCTAATGAGCTAAAGATCATAACCTACCTAGCAGACAATCAACGAATCGTTACTCGGAAGCCTTCCCCTTCCTTGAAGCCTCGGATTCCTGCCATGCTTACAAAGAGTCTACTCGTCAATATGGTAGAAACAATACCCATAAGGTCGAAAAATCATCTCTTGAGAACCCTCTGGGGTTGACTTGGTGGTAATAGACTTGAGCCTTGGGGTTTGCTTCCTTTCAAGGTCTCAAGTTCGAAACCCAGTGGGTGCAAACAATTTCTGAGGGCCATCGGATTGGGTAAAACCTGAATTAACCGTGGTGCACTTGCGGGAAACTCCTTGCCGAGGGCCTGTGCACCCTCGGGATTAGTCGGGGCTCTAAGAGACTCGGACACCCGATGCAAATAAAAAAAAAAAATCTCTTGAGACACACTGACGAAAATAGAAATAAAATTCACAACAATTTTCCTCAGAGAGTAAGAAACCTATAATTGGAAGTTGGATGAAGATGGGACTCGATTTAGAGTCCAAATTGACACAAAAGGCCCAAGAAACAAATGAGGAAATTTCTAAGGAATTTTGAGCCAAAATCACAAATTAAACGAAGAAAAGCTAGAATTAACTATAGAATGAAGAGGGGAAGATAATTTTCCTATTAGTTGAAGAACCCAACAACAAACGAGTGTAACTGCCACAATTCGAGCTCTCAACTATAGGGAACATTTAGAGAAAAAGAAGAACAAGGTTCTGCAAAAGTTATTAGGCTGCACAGGCTATGGACCGCAAATGCGGAGAACTAAATACCAGCCCAGCCAAGTTTTTCAAAAACTTGGATTTGATCCCTGGAATTCGTTCGGAGTCGCACGGACACAAATAGAATATGCTACCCAACTAGAAACGACATTCCAGACTCATTGGAACTAACAAAACAACTATCAGAGGTCGTCTTGATGAAATGTTGACCGAAGCCAACACTTCAACTAAAACAAAATAAAGCAACCAAGCACACAAAACGGGTTTGGAGACCTTGGGACTCTAACCAAAGTCCTACTATACCAAAATCGACATTTAAGAGTTAACGACACTGATGAAAATCTCATCCGAGCCCATTTAATTAGAATGTTGACCAAAGTCAACCATTTCAACTTCAAAGCTCCAAAACTAGTGAAACCTTTCCAAACACATCCGAACACCTTGAAAACCATGCCACCCATCCTATCAAGCCACAACAATAGTAAAGTAGCTACAGGAAAAGTTCTAAACAACAAAAACACACAAAAGCAAACAAATGACTAGGAGGGTTATTACATTTATTTATCTGATTGTGATGTTATAATAAAATTAATTGGACAAGCCTGATGTGAGATGTCATTACCATCCTTGTGGAATGAAGTATCAAGTCAAAGACCAAACATTACTTTGGCTTTGTACATAGAGTGACAGCATTATCCAGTGGTTTGCTTCCATGTCACAGAATGATTAACTGTATATTGTGAATTAAGATATTTTTCTTGTAGAAGCAGCTTCACTGGTTGGAATTCACTTCTAGACTTCTTATGTTATGGTCTTCCATCCCCTTGCTCCTCTTTATCTTACTGGAGGAGGTTTAGGTGTATGGATTCCTTAATGAATCAAAAGGAAGAGGATAAGCTAATTGGAAGTAGCTTAACTGGCTGGACTGAAGCCCTTATGGGTTAAACTCCCCTTATAATATTGGTTATTCTATGTTTTGTACTAGTTATAAAAAAAATTCTATATTTTGTATTCTTGCGTGGTTTGGTGGCTTTGTGAGTTGCACTTTAGGTTACTGTGGATCAAGTTTCTAATCAATGTTGCAGTTGTGTGTCCTCTTATTGTTTCTTATTTCTGAAAATGAAATAAAAGAATTGAAAGCAAGATGAAACAGTGATCATTTTAAATTGTTTATCAACTCTTGAGAACACTGCAAAGCTAATGACGTGGTTCCTTACTTCCAGGGTTCAAGGTGTATATTGGCTGGAGATCATCTCCAGCTTCCTCCAACCATTCAAAGTGTAGAAGCTGAGAAGAAAGGACTGGGAAAGACACTTTTCGAACGTTTAGCAGATTTATATGGAGATGAAATCATGTCAATGCTCACTGTTCAGTACCGCATGCATGAACTGATTATGAACTGGTCATCCGGAGAGCTGTATGAAAATAAGGTGCTGGGTCATTTAAAGCTGTTGGTTGAAAACAATTTTTTTTACAGTCATCTTTTAAATTCCAGTACACTCTTAAGATAAAAATATCAGTAAAACTTACTGGCATCTAATTTATCTAAACCTTTCAGCTGCATTATGATTGTAGATTGAAGCCCATTCAAGTGTTGCTGGCCATATGCTATATCACCTTGAGGGTGTGAAGAAATCACCTTCTACAGAAAAAGCCCTTCTGCTGATAGACACAGCTGGGTACGCTACTCACTGTCTCTCTTCTCCCATTTTTTGGACTTTCTTTCTCCTATTTCAATTAACGTCTTAAATGAATGTTCTATAGTTAATGTCAAGATGGTTTGGGTTCCAGAATGAAATTGGAATTATTGTGTTTATGTACATGGAGAAATTCTACCTGTAACATCCCTTTGGTGTTACTGTCAGGTCTTAACACTATAAGTTGCAGGTGTGACATGGAAGAAAAAAAAGATGAAGAAGATAGCACATTAAATGAAGGTGAAGCTGCGGTTGCCATTGGCCATGCAAAGAGATTAGTTGAAAGTGGAGTCCAAGCTTCTGATATTGGACTAATCACTCCTTATGCAGCACAGGTAAGTGTGATTTAATAATAAAAAGACCAAACTGGTTTTGAGTGTTATACAATAGATGCTTGTGCAGGTTGTTTTCTTGAAAACACTCAAAAGCAATGTAGACAAATTAAAAGAAATGGAGATTTCGACTGTTGATGGTTTCCAGGGTCGAGAAAAAGAAGCTATTATCATTTCTATGGTCCGATCAAACTCAAAGAAAGAGGTACTCTTGACAACTGTAGAAACTGTCTAATGAATAACTAAACTGCTCATTTTGTGTAACAACACAGTGAATCTAATATGAAACATTTCATTATTAGGTGGGATTTCTTAGTGACAGAAGGAGAATGAATGTTGCTGTGACACGAGCAAGGAGACAGTGCTGTCTTGTCTGTGATACTGAGACAGTCAGTGGTGATAAATTCTTGAAGGGATTGATTGAGTACTTTGAGGAACATGGTGAATATTTGAGTGCTTCAGAGTACGTAAATGAATAGGAATCTCGGTTAGAAGCATCACTATTAGTTGCCTGTTTCTCAGTGCTGCAAACAGTCTAGAGAACTCCAAAACCCATGATGCTTACAGTTTGTAGGTTTAGGTTATCATTTGGGAGCTGGTGATCAGTCATGAAATGTCTAAATCAACTTTCTTGGACTCTCTGCTGGTTATGCACTGCAGTATCATGATTTGAAATCTCAATTCCTTATCTAAGACAATTTTTGACTTGATGATGTTCTCTTTCTATGATTTTACCTAAGTTGATGTAATTTTATTCTCGGAGGGACGTCCATTTCTTTTCACCTATTCAATCAATTTTGAACGCAAAATCTTGAAAAAAATAACAAGGGGCATGTCAATGCATGTCATCAAGAAGCGAACTTGAAACTCTTTGACAGTTATTTTGCATATTGACACATTGTAAGACTGCTGAGATGTCTCAAAACACATGGGAATATGGTCTAGTATTATTCAGGAAGTGTGACAAATTTTCAAAATCACTGTAAGGTATCTTGTCGATACATGTTGAGCAATTTGTATTCCACTCCAATTTTTCCTGCAAGATTGTAATGACCATTTAGGTCATTTCTGTGTTTCCACAATGACCTTATCAGTTTGAGTATGTGCATAGCGATCTCGGGCTATTTTGAACTTGTTGGTATTGTTAGTGTGGTTGTTGGGTAAATCGGTTTTGTGACTTATACAAGTTTTTGAGTTGAACGGAAGATTATAATTGTAAAATGAGTTTTCTAGTAAACGGCCTCAGAGTGGAATTATGATGGTTCTATTAGCTCTGGAATGCCCAAAGTAGGCTAGGAGCATGGTTGGCTCGAGACATGGGAGTTAGGTATGAGTTCAACTGATAATCTGTGAAATCGGGGCTAAAAATGAGCTAAAAAGTGATTCTCGGTGATAACCTTGATAAACGTGCTCAAAATGGAATTCTGATAGCGCGATTAGCTCCAAAATGAGTGAGCTAAAAATGATAAATCTAATTTTGTCTTCAGAAATAAAAACCGAGAAAATTGATCTCAGTGGTAATAAATTGTCTAGTTTAATATTCCTTCTCTTTTTGTTTATTTTTAATGTTTTGGGTAGTTAAATTTGTTTTCTATTATTTCCTTTATTCTTTCAATTCTTTTTTGTTATCACTTAGGCATTTTAGGATAATTATTTTAAAATAAGAGACCTTATTTGCAAAACCCCCCACATAAATTACGAGATACGGTCAGGATCTGCATTTGCGGAGCTCGAAAGGTGCCTAACACCTTCCCTTTGAGGTAACGAGGTAACTTGAACCCTTACCCGTTCTCTGGTTGACTTTGACCTTTAGCCTTAACTATTAGATTAAAATGGTGTCGTAATGCACCTTAACTCATTAGGTGTCTACTCTTCTCTTAAAAATCCCAAAAGAGTTGTGTCATGACGTCATCCAAGTTCCCACCTTTTTCACAAAGAATCATTTAAAGTTGACCCTTGTATAATCTAACACTAGAAACTCAATTTATAGAAAATTTTTGAACTCGACTAAGTACTATAGGTCTCTTATGACCCAAATCCATTTTGCACATATAAGAATAAGGCTTGAAACATAAGTGCATGTAAGAATAGAGTTATGGGGTGTCAAGTTGGTAATGTGACCTATGAGTTGGAGTTACCCCCAGAATTAGCCACTATTCATCTCGTGTTTTATTTCTCGATGCATAAGAAGTGTTTGGGAGATCATTCATTGGTGGTTCATTGGGAGCTTGTCCTATGAAAAGATCTCGGTCTAAATTCTTGATCGTCGAGTTCACAAATTAAGGACCAAAGAGAGTTTCTCCGTCCAAAGTGTTTTGGAGAAACCAATTCCTTAAGGAGGCCACATGAGAAGCTTAGGATGATATGAAGGCTAAGTATCTGCACCTATTCGTGCCCAATAATGATGATGTTGAAGGTAATATTTCTTTCTTGATTTGAGTTGATATGCTCATTCTTAAAATTGGATAGTTGATTGTTCAAATGTTTGAATGTTTGAGAATCAAGTTGCATTCATGACTTAGTTACCTTAGCCTAATCATCGTTCGAGGATGCATGATCTCAATGAGGAGATATTGTAATATCTTATATGATCCTAGTTGAAAATAGGTCAACATAAAAAATAAAAAATGAAAAAAACTACGGTGGACCAGGTCTATATCGCGAACCTAGGTAATTATTTTTTATGCATGAATTTTCTTTTTCAGAAGAGTGCACGCCAATTCCTCAACAATCTTGGTTCAACAGTCACCATAAAAAATTTATGAAAAATTGAGCTAAAGCGGAGCAAGTCCATGTCACAAACCTGCTTCATCACAAGCCAAATTTTTTATCCAGTCTCAGTTTTAATGAGAGGCATTTTAGTCTTTCACCACACCTACTACACTTAACTTGCATCATTTTAAGGATGAAATCGACCCCATATTAGTACCAAAATGTAGTTTTTCTCACTTTAACGCTAAAAACTTTTAAGAATGGTGATTGGGAGAAAAGAAAAAGCTAGAATTCAAGTCTAACTTTTAAAATTTGTGCAATAATTCCTCACTCCAGGTATGTAAGGCTAATCAAAATGTTGGATTGAGTTCATCCATGGGTCTTACTTCTTTAGTTAGTATAATCGAGGTCAAGTTTGAGTTTCTGAGTTTTCTATGAATGAATTCTTGAAAAATTATTCAGAATTCTAGTAATGTTCTTGTATGTTGTTATATAAATTGATGTGATTATGAGTTGCATACTTAGAGTAATTATTTATTCCTTCATTCACATGAACTCTAAGTGAACATTACATTTAACTTAACATTTTTATGTGTTGATTGAATTATAAAGCACAAATTGTGAAAGTCCTGAATGAGAAAGCGTCAAGCATGAAGGGAATGAAGGCCTTTCTTTTTCCTTTTTTTAGCATGAACATTTGTGTATAAATTAATGTCTTAAAATAGTGTTTGTTCTTAAAAAACACAAATGATGTGAAAGTATGATTTAGTTGGGGGATTGATAGTGAGATAACGGTCTATGTCCAATTAGAATAATCGAATGACTTTATTGAACTGGTTGATTTGAATTTATGAGCATATTGAGTCTTAAGAGTAGTATCGACAATCGAATTAAAAAAAAGGTAAATAACAACTCAAACCTAATAAACTATGTATCCAACGTAGGAGAGGATTGAACCATTAAGAAAGATGATTCCTCACTTGTACCGAAAGAGGATTGATTGATTATGAATCTAATGATGGTGATTGTCCCTTACCTTGGCAAAGTATTTCATGAGTGTGGCGTTGACATAGCTTTGTTGTATTATCAATAGCTCATAGATGATGGTTGTCAGTTAGAGAAGCTCCCAAATAGTGCATGATAATACATAATATTTTGATGCATGTTTCATTCAACCATTTTACATACTCGTACATTTCATGTACTGACATCCATTTGGAATGCATCATTTTATGATGCAGAGACAAATATTAGGGATCATCAACAGGCTCATTGTTGAGGATCTATTCGTATTCAGCTGATTAGAGAGACCTTTCTTTCAGAGGATTTCCATATTACTATTATCTAGCAACTAGAGTTTAGATTTTCTTTTATTTGAGTAGAGTTAGAGGCTTCACAGACTAGATAGTGATGAGTTAATGTTGAGATCTTTATCTCTTGACTAATTTCTTTTGAAACTATTTTTATGTCAGAGAATTAGAGTTTGATTTTTGGCAAACTGGACTCTATATATTTAGATTGTCCACCATTTTTCATCTTTAGTCTTCCGTTGATATGTTAAACTATGATTGAATGAATATGATGAGGCCACGTGGTTTGCTTGGGAGCCAACAATGGTTTCTGAGTGCTGGTCACATTAAGGGTACCCTCCCGGGGCATTACAAATAGTTTGTTACACACCGAGAGGATACCCTTGGTGTGGTCGGCACTCAAAAACCATTGTTGGCTCCCAAGCGAATCACTTGGCCTCATGTAACGCCTTGGGAGGGTACCCTTGGCGTGACCGACACTCAGAAATCATTGTTGGCTCCTAAGCAAACCACTTAGCCTCATAACATTCATCCAATCATAGTTTGACATATAAGTGGAAGACTAAAGATGAAAAATGATAGACAATCTCAATTTATAGAGGTCAATAGGCCAAAAATCAAACTCCAATTCTCTAACATAAAAAGAGTTTTAAAAGAAATCAGTCAACAGATAAAGATCTCAACATTAACTCATCATTGTATAGTCTATGAGGCCTCTGACTCTACTATCTAGATGGTGTTAATGACAGGTTCATGGCTAACTCAAATCAAATAAAAGAAAATATAAACTCTAGTAGCTAGATGATAGTAATATGGAAATCCTATGAAAGCAAAGAGGTCTCACTAATCAGTTGAATATGAATAGATCCTCAACGATGTGTCTGTTGATGATCCTTAACACCTGTCTCTGCATCATAAAATAATATAGTCCAAATGGACGTCAGTACGTGGAGTGTACGAGTATGTAAAATGGTTGAATGAAACATGCATCAAGGTAGTATACTATCAACACAGATAACTCAAATCAAGAGATAAAAGTCTCAATCATAATGCCAAATGTCTATCTAAAGCAAGAATAAATAGTAGATAATGACCCATCAATATAAATTTGAATCAAATCCAATCAAATTAGAGTACTAGCAATACAGAATCTATATGGGAGTTTATCTTATCCAACAAAAATCACTTATGATCCAGTGATTATACAACAATCCCGTTGATGTTGCTACAACCGTTCAATACCTTTCCAGGGTAAGAACGAATTGAATCCATAATGAATCCAGCAATTGTGTCCTTTATTATTTCAGGGACACCTTATCATGAGGAAACATCCGACTTAACGGTTCAATCCAGCAATTCTCTGTGTCCTATAGAATCCCTAACAATATTCCCTATAAATATACTCTAAGTAATCCTAAACCTATAATAAGAAAAATATTTTTTTCAATCGTAGAAGAATAATATATTCCTTTCTCAAATGGTCAAATCTGTTAGGACCAAGGTTCTCCTAAATCAATAAGGACTATGAATTTTCTAAAATATATAGGGAAAAAAATTTAAAACATAATTAACAATTATATACACTATCATATCTGATATGCATAATAATACATGTTGTACTTGTATCATTAAAATAATTAACTTTACTATTGCGTATATACAGGAGGATAAGTATATGGAGCGATTTGACGAAGTGAAGAAGGAAATGAAGAAGTATTTATTGATGATGATGGTTCATGAGGAATTAGAGAAGTTAGAGTTGATTGATAATTTAGAAAGGCTTGGAGTGAGTTACCACTTCAAGAATGAAATTATGCAAATACTGAGGGGCATTAATGACCAAAATAATAGTGCAGCCACGTCAACAGATTCATTATATTACACTACCTTGAAATTTAGGATCTTGAGACAATATGTTTTTCATATCTCTCAAGGTATGTATGTGTCGATTTATGTAGAAACTTAAAGACATACAAATTCACGCATATGCCAATTTACATATTTAGGAGTGTGAAGGTCACCCTCCTCCTTTTTTTTGAGTCTCTGAGGGAAAGGAGGAGACATCTAACTGAACTGTTGCTCCAGTTGCTTGATAGCAATAGAACGAGACTTGATTTTTTAGTTAATACTAGAGAGGTTAGATTTCATCCCCTTTAATGTCTCATTCTGCGCATCAGCCTTCTTCAATAATCTGTCAAATATCTCCTCTATTTGAGAGCTACCAGAACCAATATCCTAATTATGTGGTAGCACATATAGATCATTTCTGTAACTATCTTTGTGTCCTCAATCAACATCTATGTCCTGGCCCCTGTTCCTATCATAGTAGCCTCGTCGATTGTTATCTCTGAAAACATCATCTCTATTAAAGTTTCGACCTTAGTTTCCTTGACCTTGGCTCCAATAGTCCTGCCATCTGATTAGTGATGAAACAAGTATCCTCCTCACAGTAAGGCTCTTTGTACATGTTTGAACATTGAGGCTGATGAGCTACTGCATTCACACGTTCTTAGTTCTGCTACATCAATAACTCCATATTGGTACTGATCTGCGCAAGCTCTTGCATCACAACTTCATTTATCTTTGTCTGTGCCGAATCAATACTTACTAAGAATCGGCTTTTGGTGGTTGACTTATCTCTCGTGCCCAATGCACGATTCATCTTGACCACTCTTACCTTTGAGCAACCTTTTTAAATGGATGATCAAAAATCAATCCACCCATGATAGTGTCAGTGATATCTTATCTATTTTCATCCAAGGCTCGATAGAAGATTTCCACTGGACTTCATCAACAATCTTGTGGTTAGGGACACTTTGTGAACCTCTTCCACGTAGTACTGATCGAGTCACCAGGCAATTACTTAAAGTTATTGATATGGTCTTTCAACTTTAGCTTTTTTGACCTCAGAAAGAACCTTTCCAAGCTAGTGATTGAACTCTGTAGGAGCTCGGATAACCCTAGCGTTGCATTATTAGAGATAATGGAAAGACACGGAGCCCAATGACATCCATAGATAGATTCTGACTTCCCATTATGCTCTTGTAGACGAAGACAACGTTGTGTAGATGATTATACGGATCCTCTGATGGTAAGCCTGCGAACAATCCGTAATTTAGCAACATTTAAAGCAACCTACTCAACACAACAAACTTTGTGTCATTCGACAATGGTGGTAACACAATCACTCTAGTGATATCCATCATCATAGGATCAAGTTGATATTGTTCCATGGGTTAGCTGCGGCTTAAAGATCCTGCGGCAGTGGATTAACATCCTCAAGTAGAGGTGGGTTATTATCATTATTTGTGTTCATTGATGTATTCACTACATCATTCGCAGGGTTGTTTGCATTGTTCTAGGTCATTCTTCTTAGTATCTTTTGGATCTCAGGTTCAAATGAAGTCAAAGGATTGCCTCGACTACGAGTGTTGTGCATACACTACACCTGCACGTTGAAATAAAAATTACAAAAATGTAAAATGAGAGAAATAAGGATTAATTCCTAAGTTACACAAATTAAACCAGTCTAAGCTGTATTCCCCAGCAACAGTGCCAAAATTCTTGATGTCGCCCAAGCTACACCTTTCTTTTGAAGGTTTAAGCGATCGATGTCAAGATATATAACCTAAATGAGGTTAGGGTCGATCCCATAATGAATATGGTAGACTCGGAGTAATTTCAAAAAAATCGAGTGAATTAACCTACTTATCTCCCGAAAAGGGGAGTTTAAAATTGCAGTAAATAAATCTAAACTAGAAGTGTGTGTTGTGATATCAGTAGAAGAAGTAACTAGGGTATTGTGTTCCCCATGATTCTCTAACTTGGTATATCCAGATAATTGTAACATTTCCTATGTGTAGCATGCAGAATGGTAAGTTAAGTTCACCAAACCCCTTAATCCAGGTAAGAGGCGAATTTCACTATGTGATTTGATCCATCCCTATAATGTGACATTACTAACCCTTATCTATTATTCTAGTACAACCTCCCCTTGATCCAGTTCGGTTGATTAGACGAGAAAAGTACTTCGAATCCTGTTAACTATTCCCTTTTCACATTTCATACCACCTTGATCTAGTCGATAAGAATAAAGGCAGTTTCTAACGTTGTTCATCCATTAAAAAACATTCATAGCGAAGGAAATAATTAATATATGCATGCACACTTTTCAATGATTATGGATTATCTGGATTTTACCTTGTTAGTTCGTCATGGTTTCCACAACCCTAGTTGTGTATTTAGCTATGCATGATCATTGTAGATGAAGAAATCATGTTAAGGAATAGCATAATTAATCACTTACAATGATTAAGTTAAAAACAAGAAATCTCAATCTTCAAGAAATCATAATGTATAAAATTAATGTAAAAATCACAAAACTTAGAGTTCTCCAAGTGTTTCTCTACTGTTTTTCTCTATCTGGTACGTCCTCTCTCTTAAAAAATCCTAAAAACCTATTTATAATAATAAAAAACCAAATCCAAAATGAAATAGAAAAACTGAGTCAACAGTATTACGACCAGGGTTACGGGTCGTTTAATGTTCCAGGGCCCGTACTGGGGCGTCGTAGTCTTCATCCTTCAAAACTGGCCATCACTTCTATGAGACCTTTCTATGGGCCATATTCATACTTACGGCCCGTGGAGGATTTCATCTGAGCATTTTTTTGAAACTTCTCCAATTCTGATCCTCAAGGCACAAACCCTAATCCACGACTCGTATCAACTTCTACGCCTCGTCTGCTCATCCATGGTTTCAACATCTGAAAATAGGCCCTTTACTGAATCTCAACCATGAAACCACTCTATAGCTCGTGAAAGTATTCACAGTGCGTAGAGTGTCTCATATATCCTCAAAAAGTTGCAATTCTGTAGACTTTGCCCAAAATCAAGCCAACTCATGTAATCCAGAAAAATAAACATAAAAATACATCAAACCCACTAATATCAATTTGAGAATTTTTTTTCTTCATATTTTAAGCATCAAAAGTGTTGTATTTTGACAACAGACTTAGTTGATGAGACTTCTACCGTCATCAAGATTTTCTTAATGATTACTTTTTTTTGGAGTAGTAAACACCTTGAGTCAAGGTGGTGTGGAATAACTTGTCATGTGGGTGTACATGGAAGAATTGGTAGCTTGGGTTGTGGGTCCCAAGTAGTCCTTGCCATTAATTTTCATCTATCCATTATTACGTTTAGATTTGCTCGGGACTATTGGGATTTCTTTGGCGTTAATGGTGTTGAAGACTGGTGCGGTCTCATAACTCTCATTAATGGCAGTCGAGGTGGTTGACTTCTCTCCTTCTCTGGTCACTAGGCCTCATGCCTCCAGCTCCACTTCCCCGTGTGGCCCCAGCCAATAGGGGCTCTTTTGAACTTTTCAGACTTTCTTTCCAAATTACTTTATTTTCCCCATCCGAGTTATTGGGCTTGATGTCTTTGGCAGGCTTGGCCCAATTCCTTTGGGTCGTGTCAATGAAAGCCCCTATATGTGGGTCATAGGTTTTCACTTGTGGGGTTTGCTGGCGGTTCTACCCCAATTGTTCCACCTTTCTTCTATCAGAGTTTTTTCTCTGGAAATGGACTACCTCCAGGTTCCCTCTTTCCTCCTCGTTGGTGTGTTCATGTGTGGATGCCACTGGTTCCTCTCTTGCTTGCCCACCTCATGGTTCCCATGCTTAAGGTAGGATCCCATTTTATGTCCTATTCTTCAGTATTGAGTACACATGATTCCTTCCCCTTCGTATATGACTTTTTGCTTATGTGTCCCAATTGTCAGCTCACTTTTGACTAAAGTATTTAAAGGGATTTGGATGCATATACAGGCATATCTTCCCCTTAAGGTGGTCGATGTGCATGCATCTATTTTGAGGAGCACCCCCAATATTTCCCTACCCTTTCCAGGATGTTCCTGCCATAGAATTTATTGGGTAATTGGGGAAGCCTCGCCCAAATTGTTGTGTGGGTGATTGTTGAGGTCTGGGGGATAAAGTTGGGCTCCCATTTTATTACTAATACAAAGTTCCCCGCTATGAACCAAGGTCCTTCATGGAGTACTTTGTTGGTATTGTCGATGGATATGAACTTCGCCACATGGTAATCATTCCCAAGATCTATTAGTGTTATAAATTCTGACAGTTTCCAAAGGTCGGACAGTTTATTTTTGAGGTATAAGTGTGGGAACCTTCTGCCAAACACCTTTACAGTGATGGAGGACTATCATGGTCGGTAGATTCTCTCCAGGTCTTCTTGGGTTAGATGGATTGTTCCTTCCATGGTTGAGTCGCCCATTTTCACCTCCATTGGTTTACTTAACTATGGTCCATACGCTTGGTTTAGGCTTGTGCTTTTGTCTAGCAACGATTCTTTGAAGGAGTATCCCTTGCCATTGTCCACGGGGTCCAGTGGCTCAAGCGGTCGGCTGGTTTCTGAGTTCGGGCTTTGTTTCTCGAAAGCGTTCATTTTATGTGCAGTAGTAGCCACATTTTTATTTATTTATTTATTAGGACTCTCTTGAATTAGCCTCCACATATTATTTTTTAATGAGAGTTTTATTTCTCTTTATTTTTATGTTTCACAAATTCTAATGTCTCACACCTTCTTCTTTTCACTTTGTTCATTTTATGATAAAATTTTAAAAAAAGGTATTAATCAGTTTATTCATAATAGTTTATTAATCAAATATATTAGAACGTAATAAGAAATTCAAGTATAGTTGTGGTGTTTAAAAAAACATATTTTTTATCTTTAAAGTGAAAATGATATTTGAAATTTAAATTGTACTTGGTTATAAATATAAACTGAAATTATTTTCACTTTTTTGTAAGGCTATAACACACAACTCACGGACGATGTGCTTGCTCAAATTGTGTGTTGTAACGAAATGTAGAAAAATTGTGGGTCCTACCTTAATGTTATCTTTGAAAATTACGTTAAAAGTATCAATTTAACAACTTAAAATATTTGATTATATATTTTATAATTATGTAAAAAAAAATACTATAAATCACAATATAACATAAATTGGTACAGAAAAATATTTTATATTATTTGAAAATTATATTAAAAATTATAAATATAATACAATAACAATATATCAGTCAAATCTCACGAAGTAGGGTCTGAAGAGGGTAAAGTGTATGCAGACATTGTCACTACCTCATGGAGATTTGACTCAAATGAATCTGTCTCAAGTAAAAAGAAAAACAATAGATATAGAATAATGGTTTTAACAAAGAACAATGTTAATTCTACAAGAAAAATAAAAAAAAATATCAAAATAATCGAAGAACAATAATAATCTATGATCGGTTAATCCTATGATAAACATAAAATTGTCACTCCTACTAACCTAATACACAACCTCCACCCTTTTCTATCTAAGGTCATGGTCACGATTAAGTAGCATCATATCCTTTCTAATCACCTCTCTCTAATACTTTTTCGGTTTATCCCTACCCCTTCACGTGGCCCCTAAGTCCAACCTCTATCATACTTCCTAACTGGGGCATCGACGGACCTCCTTTGAACATGTCAAAAATGTCTCAATCTCTTTTCTCTCATCTTATCTGCCGTAGAGGTCATTTCCACCTTCTCCCGAATAATATCATTTCTAATCTTATCACTCCTAGTTAGTCCACACATTCGTCTCAATATCTTTATCTCTACAATATGCATCTTTTGAACATATGAGTATTTGATTGGCTAGCATTCCACTCCATATGGTAAAGACGGTCTAACCACTATTCTAATAGAACTTATCTTTAAATTTAGGTGGTACCTTCTTATCACATAGTACTTCGAAGCAAGCCTCCATTTCATCCATGTTATTCTAATACGATGCGTGACATTATTGTCGATATCCCCGTTACTCTAAATGATGGACCCAATATAATAATAAAAATTTTAAAAATCATATAAAAATTTTAATTGACTCTTCCAAATTTTATTGTTATTGCATAAATTGATACACACAAATATAGTGAATTCGTACTAACACGGACTTCACTTCGATATCCAATTTTAAACATACTTGGTTTTCCATCATTATTTAAAAAATTTAGTCACTTTTGACAAATTTCAAATTGAACATAAGTAATTTTTCTTATAGTAATAATAAATATTATTTAATAATAAAAATAAAATAGATATAAAATAATAAATTATGTATAAATTGAATAAATATTAGTAAAAGACAGAGAGAAGGGTATTGGAATGATGGAAGCAGAATACAGATGGTATTGAAAAGGTCCCAAAAGCAGAAACGAAAGGACGTGGCCAAGTATTCCGAAGAATGCGTAGGCGTTTTTGCCATCACGCTATACAGACGGTGCGGTATTATCAACTTTCCACTCTCAGCCCATAGTTTACATCTTTACTTACGACTATAAATATACACAAAAATAAGAAAATCAAAACACAACTTAAGCTATCATGAATACTGCTGGTCAGGTTATTCGCTGCAAAGGTGACTTCTTTCTTCTAGGTTTTTCTGTTGATCACTTCATTTCATGAGCAGATCAGCTTGTTTAAACTGAGTGATAAAATTGTGTTTGTGTGCAGCTGCGGTTGCATGGGAAGCCGGGAAGCCCTTGGTAATTGAAGAAGTGGATGTGGCACCTCCACAGAAACATGAAGTTCGCCTCAAGATTCTCTTCACCTCCTTGTGCCACACGGATGTTTACTTCTGGGAAGCTAAGGTACTTCGCTTCAACCTTAGATTTGTAGTTGTTGACATTTTGGGGGATGTACCTCAACAATTTTGTGTTTTTTAGATCATCATATATATGAACGTTTTCACACTGGCAGTGCTGCTTGAATTGTAAGGATTGTGAAATACTGCTGGATCAATGATTTCTATAGAATGAGAGAGATCTAACCACTATGTAGTTACCTAACTCTGTCAAATTTGGGTTCTTAATTTTCTTTTTCTGTGTTGATCATGCTTAGAGCTTGTTCAGATCGGCTTTTGGCTTATTTTGACTTAAAAACAAGCACTTCATTATTTTAGCAGATTAAAAGCTGTTTTAGCTTATAAGCTAGAAGCCGATCAAAACAGGCTCTTAGTGTTGTTAGAAGTGCAAAGGGTTCTGTTTAATAGGTAGAAAGTTTGGTAGAATGATTATTACAGTAACCAGACACTTATTAGAATGTATAATGACTATACTTGTTGTTAACTATGTGATCCCAATAAAATTGTTTCTGTGAGGTTTCCTGCATACTTCTAGTTGTCTTCTTTGTGTTATATTGCTTCGTGTGTGCTGCTAATCCCTCTTTTCACGATGATGGTGTTCCTCAAATTGAATATTTTAATGTTCCTTTTTGAAACACTGTTTCTTCTTAACCCTTTGCATGTTTTTCCATCTTGCTGGTGTACTTGTTGATTTGAAATCCTCTGTTTTGTTGTAGGGGCAAACACCTCTGTTTCCTCGAATTTTCGGACATGAAGCTGGAGGGTATAACCCTTTATGTTTGTTGATTTTCTTATATTATTTTCAAACTTATTAAGTATAATTCTAAAGCATGTTTCCGTTTTTGTGGCTGTAGAATTGTGGAGAGCGTAGGTGAAGGTGTTACAGATCTCCAACCAGGTGATCATGTTCTTCCTGTGTTCACCGGAGAATGCCAGCAGTGTCGTCACTGTAAATCAGAGGAAAGCAACATGTGTGACCTCCTGAGAATAAATACAGACAGGGGAGTTATGATCAGTGATGGTCAAACAAGATTTTCCAAGGATGGAAAGCCGATATACCACTTTGTTGGAACTTCCACCTTTAGTGAATACACCGTTGCTCATTCTGGCTGCGTCACCAAGATTGACCCACAGGCACCACTTGACAAAGTTTGTGTCCTGAGTTGCGGAATCTCAACAGGTTTTTGAACTATAGCCAATTACTCATTTGAGTAAATTATAGTTGGATATTGTCTAATGGAATACATATTTTATGAAGGACTTGGTGCAACTCTGAATGTTGCCAAACCTACTATAGGTTCTACTGTGGCTATTTTTGGTTTGGGAGCTGTTGGCCTCGCTGTGAGTACACATTCCACCCTTGATTTTTCGATGAAATTTCATTGTCGTGACCACCTATAGTTTTGAGAACATTTTCCCTGACATTTTGACAAAATTATTAGGCTGCTGAAGGAGCTAGGATTGCTGGTGCTTCTAGGATCATTGGCATTGATTTGAATCCCAGCAGATTTGAAAATGGTGAGTGCATTGATTGTTGATGAACAAGAGTGTGATGTCCCTAGTTATTTTTTATAAATTTGTTGATTCTATGCTCCTCTTTGAAAATTTACAGCCAAGAAATTTGGTGTCACGGAGTTTGTGAATCCAAAAGATCATAATAAGCCTGTCCAGGAGGTTTGTGTCTTTCACATGTCCATCTTGTTTCTACTGCCCATAATATATCATTTGAAGTGTTTGTAACCTGCTTGTCTGTGATTTTGCGGTGATTTTCAGGTGATTGCTGAGATGACCGATGGAGGTGTAGACCGGAGTGTTGAGTGTACTGGAAATGTCAATGCTATGATCTCTGCTTTTGAATGTGTTCATGATGTAACCTCTCATCTGTTAAATCTTTTCTATGGCTCTTTTAACTCAAATGTAAGTGTCACAGTGACATACTTGGTTACAGGGTTGGGGTGTGGCTGTGCTTGTTGGCGTGCCAAACAAAGACGATGCATTCAAAACTAATCCCATGAATCTGTTGAATGAGAGGACTCTCAAGGGCACCTTCTTTGGCAACTACAAGCCCAAAACTGACCTCCCATCTGTGGTGGCCAAGTACATGAATAAGGTAATCCTTACACCATAGTATTTACTTGTAATAATGAAAGCAACTGTCAGTTAAGACTTTCTTCTGGCGTAAAATATTTCAGGAACTAGAGCTGGACAAGTTCATCACCCACCAAGTACCATTTTCAGAGATCAACAAAGCATTTGACTATATGCTGAAAGGAGAAGGCCTGCGTTGTATGATCACTATGGGACATTGAAATATGCTAAGAATTATGGGTTGATCCTTGTCCCATCCCCGTGATTACCTAGTAGTATAGATCTGGAATGTAATAAAATGAACGATATTTTACTGGGCTAATGATATGAAGTAGAGTTTGAAGGCAAACCAGACGTGTTCTGTTCTGGAAGGTCTGAGTATGCTTTTCCATAATATCATATGTTTCGAAAGGCTCGAGTTTTGATTATTTCCATGTTATATTAATGATGGTGTGCTTTTAAACAAATTTTAGAAATAAATCAATTCTCCAAGAAATAGAGAGCAATATTACTAGTAGAAAGCTCACGTGATCGTTCTTGATCGAAGAAGAAAGAACAAGAACCTCTCAAAATAGCGACATAAATCTCAGTGACATAGTTGATCTTAATTTATTTGAGATTAACTAAGATCGTTATTACGACAAACAATAATGACAATTATGTCTTAAATATCAAATAAATTAAGATCAACTACATGTGGATTAAACCGAGTAACTTTCTAAAACAATGTTCCACACGCAGTTGTTTTAGCAAGTTAATCAATTTAATCCGTACGTAGTTGATTTTAATTTATTTGAAATTTAAGACATGATTATGGTTATTGTTTGTCATAATTTTCAGAGGAAGTGTCGTGCAAGTTGCTCGTCACCTTTTTTAAGGCCTACAAGAGACATGTCACGCTTAGAGAAAAGCAAAATTGCCTATTTACAACATTTGCGCTACAACATGGTTTTTGAATTTGTCAGCTTGAGAGCAACATTTCATCCTCGTGAATGTTGTTTTTTTAGTTGATCGAATCACTGTATCACGAGAAAAAAATAACCAGCAAATAGAAATTCGATCATTAAACGTCCTAATCCAGACTAAAGTACTTTAATCACCAATTTATCAAACGTCTCTAAGGGCTTGTTTGGATAGCCATTCTGGTTATTTTGTTTGATGTAATTGAACGTAATTACATTGTTTGACCTGTATAGTTGATTTTGGTCCGCAGAATTGGGTGTAATTGACAATGGGTAATAATGCTCTTCAATGGGGAGGTTGTGAATTATTGTCAATTACATAATGTAATTAATTTTTCTTTTGTTTTAATATATTTTTTATTTCAAATTCTTTTTATTTTATTATTCTAATATTTTAATATATATATATATATATATATATATATATTTCATTTTATAATATTTGTTTTATTTCCTTCTCATTCTCAACCTTTATTTCATGCAATTTTATACAATTTTTCATATTGCTTTTTTATTTATTTATTTATTTATTTATTCTATGTTTATATTTTTTTCATCAGCATAATTTTATCAGTTTCTAATTTTTAAATTAAAGTTGAATTCATTGTTTAATAAAATTATAAACTTTCATTTTTTTCCCTTTTAAATCATATTTATGTATGTTATGTTGAAATACAAGATAAGAGTATTATGTTAATTTTTTTTAATTATTTATTTAAAACTTATGTTATATTTTTAGTTTCATTTGTTTTAGTAGTATTAACTTGATATTTCACGTTGTACACCATTTATTTTTAGTTAGATTTGATACATTATCTTTTTGTCAAAATTTTAATAATTTTAATATGATGTTATATTTATAATACTAATATTTTTGTCAAATATGCATTTCATGATGTTTGTATAAATCTTGTATTTTTATTTTTTATGATTAAATTAATTAAATATATTAATTTAAAAAATACTATTGGTTTTTTTAATAATACTAGTTAAGAATATATGTACTAATTAATATATTTTCAAAAGACAATACACATCTTAAATATTTAATTTGTTATTTCTAAATATCCTTGTTTGTCTAATATAAAATTTTAATTTAAGATTATTAACTTTTATTTTTAAAATTTAATATAATCTTGTAAATGGGGAGACCTGACTCCTGCCTTTCTCGAAAAATAGGGAAAAAGTTGAGTAGATTGGGTGCTTGGAGTAGTAGCGGAGATGTGAACACCATATGGGATATTACAATTGATTGCATTAGAAAAATAGCTATCGATGTACTAGGAATACCTTTGGTGGACGTGAAGGTGATGAATAAATTTTTAAAATAACAAATATTAGATGTGTTACTATGAATTTTGGCATTAGATATTGAGTTGCAGGTTTTAGCAATAAACTAGTTGCAACCTGTAGCAATTTAAGGAAAAAAAAATAAAATAAAAATATTTAAATTTAAAAAAATGAAAAAATATATAAAAAATAAATTTTAATATTAATGTTTGGATTTAGTTTCCAATTAAAGTGAGATTGTATAACTTATCATTTATTTAAATCAGTGATTAATTATCCAATCCGCAAGATCAGTTTGTTCCTTTTTTTAGCCCCTTATTTTACTCTCATTAGTCATTATTATTTAGGTTTGTTATTTATACATACTAAAATTAATTCAAATTTCTTTTTTCATTAATTCGTTGCTTCTCCTTTATTTTTTTATTTTTTTTGCTGCAAATTTGTTTCTTCTATGTCTCAATGCAAATGGATGATATATTTTCGATTTTAATACAACATGACGGAAGATGGAACAGTTCAGGTTAGCTCTTACTATTTCGTTGGTGTGTTCAGTATGAAATGTGTTTTTTGGATTAGATTGTTAATGTATATTTTAGTTTTGAGATTGTATATTTTTAACGAAGTTGTGTATAATTTTTTTTGATGTTTCAATTATAACATGGAGATATGTAGATTTTCAAATGGAGGAGATTATCTTTGATTCACGAACTCTATATGATGATCTTCTTAAGGCAATTGCTTTGCAATTGTGTATTGATACTAGTGTTGATGAAATAGAGATAAAATACATTAGTTTTATTTAAGTTTGATTTATTTTTGTTCGGATACTGCAAAGAGATGTTTGTTTTTCTATAATTTTCAATAAACTTTTCTTTAAAGTTATATTTATATTTTATATTATTTTTCTTCAGTTAATGTAATTGAGATGTTTCCAATTACGTATGGACCGTATATATTAAGTATATAGTTGTGGTGTGTATTTATTAAGTTCATAATTTTTTTTATAATTGAAGTTTAATCATGTTGTAAAAAATTGGTATACAATATGTATATAATTGGTTATGTATTAATTATATGAGTGTAGACTGTGGATATTGTTGGATAAGTGTATCAAGATGAAGTTGTTAATTTGGATATGCATATGCAATTGGGTATGCATATGGTATAGATTTAGACTATATTTGGGTATGTGTGTGATATATAATTGGGTTGTGTGTGACATCAAGTTTATAATGACTTGTATTATATATGATGCATGTAATTGTAGCCTATCCCAGATTGTATGCAATTGATATATAAAATGGTTATGTAAATTGGTGTGGCCTTGGTATAGAATTAGGATATGTGGTTATCTTTTATATTGTATGAAAATGATATATGTTGGGTATCCATTTTGTATCATTTTTATTAGTATATAATACATATATGGACTACATATATTTAGTATATAATTAGGGTGTGTGGTTATTGAGTACATAATTTGTGTATGATTGAGGTCTAACCAAATTGTATGTTAATTTGGTATAGAATATGCATATAATTGGGTATATACCTAACTAAATTATGGAATTTATGTATAAACTGTATAGATTGAATATAATTTTTATATATATATGACAGCCATTTATATACCAATTTTGTATAAAAACTTGCTCAGTTCAAACAAAAAAATGGTGAACACTGACTTTTTTGCTTTTTCCTTTTTTTCCCTCCATTCAAAATCATTCAAATTTTTGTGATAGAAACAGTAAAATGGACAAAAAAAAATTGTGAATTGTGTGGTAACAACAGAGCAATAATGTATTGTGACTCAGATGAAACTGACCTCTGTAGGGATTGCGATTCCAAAGTTCACTCAACCAATTATTTTGTAGCCAAACACACTAGAAATCTCTTATGTAATTCATGTCAAAATCAAACTCCATGGACAACTTCTGGCCCTAAGCTTTCTCCCACATTCTCTCTCTGCAATTCATGCATAGAAAACCCCAACTTTTTGTTTTCCTTTTAGAGCCCTGACTTGTGAAATTAGGACATCATTGAATTTTTCTTGTGGTTTCTTCATTGTATTTTGTTTCTCCTTGGCACCGACTTGTTGTTGGGCAGGGTTTGGGTTAGAATCTGAAAACTTGGGGATTTCACTGCTAGTCTAGGGCTCTTTTTGGGGATAATTAGAATGTTACTTTTTTTTGCATGATGTAAATGGTTTGATTTGGACGATAATGAACACTGACTTTTTTTTTGGTTAATGGTGGATTGAAGTATGGGGCAAAAAAGGGGAGATGGAGAGACTAACTTCCATTGGAAGTCTTGCATGAAAAAGAGGGATAATTATTATGAGTGAAAAAAATACAGTTGATTGACACATTGAAAAGGAAGTTGAATATTCCAACAATAATAAAAATCTTTAATTATAGTGTTACATTGTTATTTAATCCTTTTTTTGTTAAA
>JBCEWC010002760.1:0-32845 GCA_038996855.1 Solanum aculeatissimum
TATTATAGTAATTTAACATTCAAGTTAGAGTGTACAAATACTATTGAAAAAATAATTATATCGAGAAATAATGTTATCATTCAAAAATATAATTGAAAATAATAAAGAATTTAGCAATATTACAAAGGGTTGTGCTTTTTCTGAAGGGTTATGACTTTTGAGGGGTTGTGACCTTTTTGAAAAATTGTAATTTTTACGAAGTGTTGTAACTTTTTCGAATGATTATGACTTTTCCAAAGGATTGCGACTTTTTTTGAAGGATCGTGACTTTTCTGAAGGGGCGTGACTTTTTTGAAAAATTGTGACATATTTTAATGGTTGTGACTTTTTCGAAAGGTTGTGACTTTTTCAAAGGATAATAAATTTTTTAAAAATTTGTGACTTTTTCAAAGAGGTGTGACTTTTTCGAATGGTTGTGATCTTTTCAAAGTGTTGTGACTTTTTTGAAGGATTGAAACTTTTTCGAAGGGTTGTAATTTTTTTGAACGGTTATGAATTTTTCAAAGGGTTGTGACTTTTCTTTCTGAATGGTTGTGATAGGTAAAAATATTGTTTAATCAAAAGCGACGCCTTTTGAGTTTTTTTAAACTTTTGTTGGACTATTTAATTGATTTTAAAAATATTGAATTATTTAAGAAAGTTACAGTACTTCAAAGTGAAAACTATCTGCTTTCAATATAATTAAATAAATATAATGTAATATAAAATATATACTAAATTAATTTTTTAAGTTGGAGTATTATAGTAACCTCTAGAAAAGTAACAACCCTTTGAGAAAGAGATAATTCTTAGGCAAAATCACAACTCTTCGCAGAAGTTACAATCCTTCAAAAAAGTTAAAACCCTTCGGAAAAGTCAAAATCCTTCGAAAAAGCCACACCTCTTTCCAAAAGTCACAGCTCATTGGAAAAATCACAATTTTTCAATGTGAAAAATTATATGTTTTCAATACAATATAATAAATATAATATATAAAATATATTTAATTAATTTTTAAGTTGGAGTATTATAGTAGTTTAACATTCAAGTTAGAGAGTACAAACACTATTGAAAAAATAATTATATCGAGAAATAATGTTATAATACAAAAATATAATTGAAAATAACAAGGAATTTAACAATATTACATAAATAAAAGTTCTTGAGATAAATCTATAATGCTAAATTTTATATAGAAAAAACTTAATAACTTTAGAATATTTTATTAATTTTAATATTAAAATATATAAACTTAATTAGATTGTTTATGACCGCGCAAAGCACGAGCCAATTACCTAGTATATATATAAACACACCTTATAAATAATTCTACAATTTACTGATTCGAAGATTTTTCCTATAATAAAATATCAGAAACACCAAAACGTGAGAAAATTTGAAGAATATCTAGACGAAATAACCTGACATCCAAAAAAACAGACAGAGAGGCTTCCCCTTATTTCGTACAACAAACCCCTTCTTTCTGTGTCAACGCCTCATCAAAAGGTACTTTTTTTTCTTGCTGCTTTTCATTAACTTTTCCGCGAAAATTTTGTGAATTTTGTTGTTCTCTTGTGTTAGTATAGTTCATGGAGTCTTCTTGTAATTCTGTTGCATATTATATCGACAAATATATGGTCTTGTGATTATTAAATGTGTGGTAGCCATTTATAAAAGAGATTTGGACATGATG
This sequence comes from Solanum aculeatissimum, assembly GCA_038996855.1. NCBI lineage: Eukaryota > Viridiplantae > Streptophyta > Magnoliopsida > Solanales > Solanaceae > Solanum > Solanum aculeatissimum. The sequence goes on from JBCEWC010002760.1 coordinate 1,673, forward strand.
GTCAAATTTAACCAATTTGTAAACGAGTATTCTTGATTGGTGTTTGGATTCGATAGTAGATTAATTGCTCAAGTGGAATCACATGAATATCTTGGCGTTTATTCAATCTTTGGCTTTTATCAATTTTTATGGCGATTTCTGGTTCATAGTTTTTCCGATGATTCTTTTTCCTCGTTAGTCTCCTTGAAGAAGAAACAATTCATAAATTAGGAATTCGATTTGATCGTTTAGCAACTTCACAAACTATCTCAGATGTGGCCATTATATGTTCTGTTGAGCAAGCTTTTGGGAACAGAAGAAAATAACACTGAAGAATCAGGAAGGAATCGTTTATGTTTGGTAGAATCCTTGCTCTTGAAACAATCATTGGGTCGAGAAAAATACCATGGCACAGTGTCCGGCTCATATTTTGTTGATGTGAGTCAATGTTCTTTTCTGTTTTCTTACTTAATCATTTGTTCTTTTGTCCTTCTATGCTGATCTCAAAGTTTGAATCTCAGTACTTGTTGGTGCTTGTATAAAATCTAGTGAGTCTTCTTAATATATGTACAATTTTAGTTTCTGTACTTGTTAAAAATATGCTGTGTTGGTCACTCTAGGTTCCGCATATAAACCAACTACATTCGTGGGACTGTGGTCTTGCTTGTGTTCTGATGGTTTTGAAGACTCTTGGGGTCAAGGATTGTAACATGCAAGAACTAGAAGAGCGCTGCTGCACTACGAGGTACTACTTTAAAGTGCTATGAGTATTTGATGACATTCCTTTATCTAATGCCCCTACCTTTTTGCTCTGCTGTCATGTGAGGTATAGCCTTTGGTATCTATATTCATTCATCTCTTTGTTTATTTGTTTTTACTTTATCTTTTTGGTTTGCTCCTGAAGTAAGAAGTTGATCCTTGTGTCATTTATTGCTTTGAAAATTCCCGTCTTTTCAATGATTGTTGGTCAAAGCCAAGTATTCAATTATAACATGCTTAGGATGTCCATTATAAGTTTTATATAAAAACGAGAAATGGATGTTCCCAATAGGAATTTGTTCCATTTTCAATGTTTTGTCTCAATTGATGCAAGATTCTTCTATGTGACATTTTTCTTGGGTGTTCCTCTGAAAGTTTTGGATCTTGGCAGTATTAAATACTCCCTTGTGGTCAGATTGTGTTGATTTCATTGGTGATACTTCTATTAAATGACATAGTACGGGTTTTTAATGATATTTTGGGAGCAAAAAACAACATAATTCCCCCTGTACCTATGAACTTAAGAAGTGAAGCTTCTACTTATTATCATCATTCAGGGGAAAGAAATTCTTCTAACCCCTGTATATGCTGTGATGTTATCTCCAATATTTACTTGTCATGCATGATTTGCCTAAAGCATGTAGATCTGCCATGTTGTGCCAAAAGCTAAGGAAAAAGATATATATTTGTGTTTTGACATTAATGACTGTATTCTTTCCATCTTCAAATAACATGTGTTTCTTTCTGTCCACACACACCACCAAATTGCAGCAGGTGAGCTTCTCATTCTAGAGATTGAACTGTCTGATAATTCTAAGTAAAATATCCCTTATGTTTCTTAATAGGAACTCGTTAGTTGTATTTATGCATTACAAAGTAAGATAATAATATCGTAGCCTCAAAATTTTTCTGGTCACTTGTTTTCCCTGCTGCAAATTTTGTTACTTCAAGCATTTTGCTAACTAAGAAATTTATTGAAAATCAAGGCTCTGATATAATTAATCTTATTCTCTGATTATTGAGTACGTCCAATTATTTTGTCATTGGCATATCACTATTTTCACTTGAGTTCCCTGCTGGATTGAATTGGGTCAAAGAAACTATCATTTACCTCTTGTATGACGAAGATGAAATGATTTTCAAAGAGAATCAATGTTGCTTTTATTTTTTGCAGTATTTGGACAGTTGATCTGGCATATTTATTGAAGAAATTTTCTGTCAATTTTTCCTACTTCACAGTAACATTAGGTGCAAATCCAAGTTTTTCTGTGGAGACATTTTACAAGGTATTGTCCTTTCTCATAAAAGATTTGTGGATAGGAGATTTCACGCTGTAAACTGTTCACTCTCACATTGACATTCAGTTTGAAATGATGCCAGTGACCTAGCAAATGTGAAATGGTTTTATCCGCTCCAGACATGTCAGCAACTTAACGCATATAGTTTTGGCATAATACATAAACAAACAGTCAAACTTGGCCTTAATTAAGTAAGCGCTCTAACTTTGAGAGTGCACATCTAGATACCTCAACTTGGTCTCAACTGACAATTAAACACTCCAGCTCATGCCTAGTGCGCCTTGTAGACACCTAATGCTGATGTAGAACATAAATTTTGGAGGTGTCTAGATTATCATTTTGTAAGATAGAATGTTCAACTGATATAGTGGAGTTGTGTTGAGGTGTCTAGATGTTCGTCCTCAGAGTTGGAGTGTTTCCTTGCGAGCTGAACCCAAGTTTTGAGTGTCTATTTATGTATTATGCTACTTTTTTTTAAGAAAAAAAATTAAGATCCAGATATTTTCCTATATCCTCTAGATTGTCCGATCTCTGTATGTCAAAAATGTCAAATTGCATGTTATGTGCTTTTAATGTCCTCAATTGCTAACACTCATATAAAATGTCAATGTGTGGAATAACGTAAGTTATAGACAATATGTTGACGTTTACTCTCTGATGAGTGTAGAATTCAGATCCATGTAATGAAAACACTGTCATATCCTGATAGAGATTGCTCTTTCCTATGATTTCATGTTGAGTCATATATTAATCATCGGAATTTGTGTCTAATACAACTTGCACTTCAATCTCATCCCACTCTAAGTGCTCTGTTTGTATACCAAGTAAATTAGGTCACTCATGTCACATTTACTATGTAAAACAATGTTCTATTTTTTCTTTTCGCTCTTTGCATAATAGTGTTATAACTTATAAGTTGTATTGATTTGGTACAAAAGCAGGAGTTATAGTAACAAAAAACATAATATATGTGAAGCTATCACATCTGATGTCAGGAAAGATATGACCCCGGCTCATGGTGGTGGCTTGCTCTGTGAAATTTGGTTTTCTTTTTTCTGCCTCTGAGAAGCTCATAACATTGAATTTTTGCAGGAACAACTGCCCAATGATCTTGTCCGAGTGGATATGCTATTTCAAAAAGCACGTGATGCTGGTATAAGTATAGAGGTAGCAATTTATTTCCAGTTAACACTTGATATTTTGCAGGGTTGCTAAGTTATAACCAATTTCATCTGAATTGGTTTTGGATTTACTACAAGAGTTATGAACTAGGAGATTTGTGCTTCCTGTTTGTAATATGTGAAGAGCTAGTTCTTAATGGTTGAAGTCAATGATATTATTCTTTACTAATAAAAGAATACTTACAAGGTGAGTTAGCATTTTAACAGAGTTGTCTTGCAAAGTTAAAGCTAAGTAGAGATGAGAGAAAAATGTGATCATCTTTTTTTGACCATTTGTTGCTGTAAAGAAAAGATGAATATGATTGGATGTGAAGAGCTACATGTTATGCTCTTTGTTGGTAAACATGGATTGTGGCCTTAAAAAAATATAATTTTTCTAGAAGGAATGGATAGCATCATCTTCTTAGTCTTAGATGGCTCAGCAACTAGCCCTGCCATAACAGATACTGGAATTTGTTTTGTTGCAAACCTAATTACATAAATGAATAAATGTGTTCACGTTTGTGATCTTGGTATCGCTTATTACTGCATTCTATGCTCTGCCCCCCGGAAAACAATAACAAGAAAAAGATTAGGCCAGCATGTTGAAAACCTAAGTAGATTAATATATTGAAAAAGATTAGGTCAGCATGTTGAAAACCTAAGTAGATTAGTAAATGTGTCATCTCCTTATTCTTGAACTTTTAGATGATGCGTGTCTTAGTGTTTCAAATGAAAGTAAAGCTGAATTTGAGAGCTTGAATGCTAACCTATCAGCTTGCTCTCTCTATTCCCACTATCATGATAGTCCATCTGTCTCAATTTATTGTGACACACATTTCTTTTTAGTCGGTCCCAAAAAGAATGACACATTTCCTTATTTGACAAATATTTAGTTACATTACCAACATTTTACCCATATTGGGTCCCACTTATTTGGCAGAAGGTTTACAAAGGTGTGCTTTTTTATTTGAAAATTCATTTATTTTAAGGATAGTTTTGAATCACTGCAAAGTCTTCCCACATTTCTTAAACTCCGTGCTCAGTCGAACTCCATCACATAATTTGGGGCGATAGGAGTACTTACATAGGGAGTAGGGTATTTCTTTTTTGTATATATACACTTACATAGGTACAATATGCATACAAAAGGAAGCCTATACATTTGTTTTGTTACTAATTAATACGTCTTGACAGAAGAACAATCTTTGGCCGGTCACTCACATAGGATGGTGCCTTCTAGTTGAAGTGATGATGATGAATCTGGAGCTGTTTGTGGGGCCTTCAGATGGTGCCTTTTGAGGTTATAAGATGAGAAAAGCTAACGTAAGATGGTTTATCCATGCTCTACATAGACCACCACATTTATGTGTTACACTTCGATGATATGAGGTGATACAATGGAACAAGTAGAACCCAAACTCACAAGGAGAGCAGATGTCTCAGAAGGCCTGCAATTTCTAAGAATTCATGTATCCATGAAGTAAAAAATTCCATATAGGTGATCCAACTAGTTGGATTAAGGCTTAGTTTTTACGGTTACATTCATTAGGTTCATTGTTTAACATCCAATAGCTTGGAATGATGACCAGAGGATTCATGGAGCCGATACCAACTTGCTTGTTAAGGTTAAGGCATAGATTGATTGACTAATCAATCCTTGCTACTTGTGGGGCCAGTTTGGTGCCACAAGATGGTGTGGAGCATATCATCAGACTATTCTTCTTCCTTGTAGTGGCAACTGGAAATTCTCGGAAAGTCTTGGCCACAGGATGTGACTTTATTTAGAATTGGTGTTTACTAATTATTTTATCTTGTGCAGTGTCAACTCTAACTTTGTTGATTTTGCAGTGTTTCTATTTTTTGCCATTCTGCAGGTTCAGGAACTTAATTTGCTTACTATAGCCTTCTTAATTTGCTCACTATAGCCTTGTGTTTTTCATCCTATGATATTATACATAAACATTCTCCTTTTCCAGTGCAGATCAATCAGCAGCGCAGAGATCTCTTTACTGATCTTGTCTGGAAATTTTCTTGCAATTACTTTAGTTGATCAGTACAAATTAAGGTATAATCTTCATTGTTTATTAATTTATCACTTTTTACCTTTCCTTATATCTTCCTTCCTCACCATGCGTGCGAGAGAGAGAGAGATTAGTCGGATTTTTGTCTTGCATTTTTTGGCTAATAAGTCTAGGTTTTCTCCCTTCAGACCTTTTATTTCTACTTTTGTATATGACTTCTTCTGCAGTGATTCTTGGCTGGATGTTTGTGCTTCAGATTTATCCATCGACACCCCAGACTATACTGGTGAGAAGTTTCTTCTTTCCTGCTCCTCATATGTGTTGCAGCTTTTCAACTAGGCTGGACTCCACTTAAAAAAACATTTTGGGATGGGAGGTCAAAAGAATTACTAGATATTATGACATTAATTGTCAAACAGATGGCTTAATTGAAAAATGTCCAGATTCCTTTATCTGTTTTCATCATCAACAACAACAACAACATACCCGTGGAATCCCACAAGTGGGGATTCCACTTGAATATAATACTAGTTTAACAGGAGAATTAATATTTTTCCAAAGGGTCATATCAATGCGCAATTATGTCATAAATAACATATAACATATCCAATTACATGCAAATATTTTTCTAAATCAGCTATGTAAGTTTATTCAAACCTGGGGGTATAATCTTAAATATTAGGAAATTCAATGTTGAAAGATGAAAATAAAAAACTCAGAAGGTTGAAATAATTATTTCCAACTATTAGAAAGTTCACTAATAAAACATTGGTTATCCCTTAGTAAAGCTACAAAATTATCATTTTGTTAGTTGCCAACTGATATTTTCATGGATTTGGAAGACTTCTAGTTTTGTGTAAATTTTATTCTTCTAAGCTTCACTAACATGGGGAAATGTAGTACATGGTGTTTGTTATCTTTCAACTTATTTTTCTGCAGATGAACAGAAACTCCCACTTTTTCTGTTTGCTAAAGTGTCACTGGACTGTCTTGGCATTCATATGACATCATTAAGTTGCGTATAGGTTTAATCAATTAGAAAGACGTTAAGTTAGACAATGAAATGATTGAATACAAAATACATATCTGATCTGAGTACTAATCTAGTGGACCTCTGTCCTCTTCATACTTGGGTTGTAGAATTCTGTTTTTTGAATCATGTTTACACAGGTCATTATATTGTCATCTGTGGCTATGACAGTGATGCAGATGAGTTTGAGATTCGTGATCCTGCCAGTTCAAGGTTTTTCTTAATTACCTTTAGCTGCATTAACAAAAATTCATCTCGTCTTTTCGCCATGATTTTACTAAGGAACATACAAAAGGACCTTACCTGATAGAAGATCTTGCCAATACTAATAATGACTATTTTAACTTTATTGTATTTCCATTTCATGATATTTTTCATCATAAAAGTGGAAGATGAAGAAGTTATTTATAATTTTGTTTGTTGTTGGATGTCTCTATTAAGATGTAAATGCTTATGTTACTTTGATTTGATATGGGGTGAGGCCAAGTTGTTTAGTTTATTATTGTAGAGTATGAGAGCACAACTGTAACATACAGACATGGACAAGACAGAGACATCAAAAGGCATGCATGCTGAATGAACATGTTTATGTTTTGGTGGTTGGTATGGTACTGAACAGAAAAGGGGTTTTATCCAACAAGGGGGGGATAATTTCTAACACTCAGTAAAAACAAGTCATGAAAAATTTAAGTTTTCTGTTCTTTTTCCACTAAAGGTATGATTTTTATGGAGGTTATCGAGTTTGTGATGGGGTGTTGAAATGAGGTTCATTTGGCATTTTATAGGACGTCCTAAGGAATATGGAGCGGAGCTGCGCAAAGTCCAAAGATCACCTGATAGACAGGATAGTGATATACGATATGTTAACTTGGAGGGGGAAGGGTCCACCATAGAAATATCTATTTTCAAAGAGATGATCTTCTTAAGAGGTCACAACTACTTAAAATTGTCTCCTATATGCCAGCCATGATCTGATTACTCAGCAACATGAGTCTCCTGAGCTATGTATATATCCATTTACATGGAGATGACACAAGTCATGGAAGCTTTTTAGGTGTATCTAGAGGAACATTATAGTGTGTACTGATTTTAGTTACTAAGGCATGTAACCCTCAGGGGTTGGCCTGGTGGTCATAGACTTCAGCCTTGGGGTTTGCTCTCTTTGGAGGTCTCAAGTTCGAAACCCACAGGGTGCAAACAATTTCTGAGGGCCATCGGACTGGGTAAAACCTGAATTAACTGTGGTGCACTTGCAGGAAACTCCTTGCCGAAGGCCTGACCCCCCCGGGATTAGTCGGGGTTCTAAGAGACTCGGACACCTGGTGCAAATGAAAAAAAAAAAAAAGAGTTACTATGGCATGTACTAAAGAATAGCAGGAAAAATAAAAGGTTTAACTCACCTGTCCAGTTTTGCACCAAGCAGTCACTTAGAATTAGTTCAAATCATCCTTGATGGGGCTACAGGGTGAGGATGTGGAATTTCTCCAAGTCATAGCCCTTTCAAAATGTTAGGATAGTAGTCTGTAGCAGGAGAGTTAATTTGGCATTTCTTCAATGTTTCATCCTATACACTAAACTGTTAAGTCTATTAGGTTTGTCTAAGTCATTCCTGAGGGAACACAAACATGTTACTTGGTTCTATTGAACAGATATACTCTCTTTGAATGTCCATGGGAGCTATTAAATATACTAGGTAAGAGAACATGTAATTTCTCAATTTCCACCTGGATATTCCTGTATCTTTTCTGTCTGTTCTAGAAGATGTATGATGCCTGAAGGATGAAGGAGTCATTTGTTAGTTTGGATGGAACTCTTTTTCATAATCTAGACTTCAAACTTGTTATTTTCCTTTTTTTAACAGATTTGATTGACCCACTCAAGAAATTTATTCTTAATTTGGTGTTGTAGTAGGAAAGTGAGTAGAAAATTTGTTCACTTAATTACATGATTCATAAAGCTAAGGTAAATGGATGAATTTGGGGTTTTTTGGCATCCAAGAAAGCTGGATTGGGATGGATATCTCTCATCTTTTATATGCAGATGATTCTCTGATTTTGTGTGATGCTGAAGTTGATCAACTGAGGCATATTGGACTGATTCTTACCGTCTTTGAAGCAGTCTCAGGCTACATGTCAATTGGAGGAAAAGTCTGATCTTTCCTATCAATATGATACCTTAGATTCATAAGTTGGCTGGTCCTTGGCATGTGAAGTTGGTAGTCTACCAATTACCTATCTTGGCCTAGAACTAGAGGCCTAAAACAAAGCACTGGAGATATGAGATGGTGTGATTGATAGATGTGTTGAGAGACTGTCTAAGTGGAAGACTCAATATATTTCGTTTGGAGGCAGAGTGGTCCTAGAAAATAGTGTGGTGGATTCTCTTCAAATTTATGTGATATCCCTTTTCCCTATACCAGTCATGGTGAAAGAAGGTTGGACACTCTTAGAAGGAATTTCAATTGGAAAGGAAACAAGAAGCTATTCACTTGGTAAACTGCAAGAAAGTCATCTCAGGCAAAGCACCTGGCGGTTTAGCCATCAGATATTTGAGGCAACGCAACAGAAGTCTTACTTAAGTGGCTGTGGAGATGTAATAATTAGCACCAGGATTTATGGAGGAAGGCAATTGATTTTAAGTATGAAAAAGTCTCACAGTTATGCACAAAGGTGGTGAAATCTTCATATGGTGTAAGCTATTGGAGATCAATCTCTACACTATGCCCTTGTTTTTTCAGCAACACAGAAATTCAGATAGGAAATGATAGGAGGGCTGCCTTTTGGGATGAAAACTGGATAGGAAGCAGCCCTCTAAAAGACTCTATCCTGACCTATATCTGCTAGCAACAAATCTTCAAGCCACAATGGAAGAGACAAGATAAACGCCAAACTGGAATCTAAACATCTGAAGATGGTTAAATGATTGGGAAGTGAATAGAGTTACTGGACTGCTACAACTTGAGCAGGTTCAAGGTTAAACATATTGCGAGTATTCTATGGTACGGAAAGGCTCAAGCTCCAAAATCTTCCAAGTAAAATCAGCTTATAGTATTTTGGTGGGTACTTACCATGAGGTCAAGGGATGGCCATGGAAGCAGATTTCGAAAGTAAATGCACCCTCTAAGGTTCAATGCTTTGTATGGTTAGTGGCCAGAAAAGCATGTCTAACTCAAGAGACATTACAGAGGAGGGGTTAACTGTTAAGTTCCAGATGTCACCTATGTGAAATAGAAGATGAAAGACAATTTTCATTTGTTTCTACGTTGTGTTATCACAGCTCAACCATGGCACATGTTCTTGTGTATGACTTAAATGAATTAGTCTAAGACAGTAAAAATCTTGAGATGTTGGAATGGATTAGTTGATGGTATAAAATGGTGGCAACTCATCCCAGCTTGCATTTGGTGGATAGTTTGAAAGGAAAGAAACAATGGTTGCTTTGAGAATACAAATATCTCCACACAGACAGTTAAATAGAACCATATATTTTTCTTTTTTGGAGTAAAGAATGTCCTGTTAATGACAGTGAATCCATACTCGAAGTTGCATATCCCTATAAGTTTTTGTTAGATCAAGGGGATTGAAATACTCTGATTCACTATTGGAGTATGTGCTTTGTTCTCTTCACCAGCACCTTATGATTTTTTTAATAATGAAAGGATATCATCATAAAAGAAGAGTAGCAAATTTTATATATAATGAATGAAAAAGATTCCTTCTTCAGAAACCAACTTCTATGTTTGGATTTTTATGATTCTGCTTCAGGTTGTTTGTGAAACCAGTTAGTTTATATTTGCATTAAGTTTCGAAATCTTATGCAGGAAATATGGAAGGGTCACCTCAAAGTGTTTAGAAAAGGCCCGCAAATCCTTTGGAACTGATGAGGATCTTTTACTGGTAAATTAAGCTGTTTTTCCAAATTTTCCTGTGACAGGAAAGAATGAAAGCCCATCTATTCATACTTCTTGTTGATTGAGATGCCTGCTTCAGTATCGTTTTGTTTAATCAAACAATCAATTATTGATGACTATGTAATCAAATTCACTTTAGGTATTTGGTTAGCAAGAGCATGTATTGTTGTAAGGCATTTATTTATTGTTTTGACAAGGAAAACAGGATATAGTAACGGGACATTCCGAGAATTGTGATAATTAGTGTTTCCTGGTTTGCAACTTTATGGGTCAAGATAAAACTCTTCTTTTGACCATGATTGAGCCCTGCAGTGGTAGAGCCTAGTGAACCAGACACACAACTGTAAGACACATACCTGTGTGGAACCTAGTGAACTACTTTGGATTTGAATCATTTGATAAGGAAGTAAAACATGCACCAAATGTTACAAGAGCTTCAACCAAGTCAGAAGAACAAATGAACTCTCAGAACATACTGCAGATTTTGTAATATCCCTAAGCTACTGGATGCATGATAATAATAAAGATGCTTATCATTCTTTTGGTATGTGACTACCAATCTACTTTAGTCTTTCCCTTATCCCCCATAAGGTTATGAAAGCTTTAATCAAATATGACAATAACCTGTTAAAAAAGCTGGTGGTAGGGGTACCTATTCTACAGTTCTTTTCCCTGGTTTTGTTGGAACTCAAATGTTGAAGATATACCAATGACATTCTTAAGTTTTTATCTCTTGAATGCAGATCCGTGTAGAAAGTGAGGCGACTAAAAGCAGCCATCATGATCATGGTGATCATTGTTTGACAGAGTTGCTCTAAAATTAAAAATAGACCGCCTGATTGCTGATTGATGATATTTTCTATCTTTGTTGTGTGTATTCTTTTAGTTAGCTAATAGCAGCATGAACCTTTAGGATTCTTAAAGAATCCTTATAGTATTTTTAAGAAAGCCAGGGCCTCCTTGATGCAATTGGACACGAAATCACTCTGTGCTCTTGATTATTGACATAAATACCTTGTGAATTTGTTCTGGAATTGAGAATCAAATCAATAAATACATGTGAATGCAACTGTGTTATTGTCGTGATTTCTTGTTTAGATTGCAAGTAAAGCGTATAATTCGTACATCACAAAATTATTGTGTTTTCCTAATCTTACTATGGCACAAACAGAAGTCCATTGTATTAGATTTGATTCTAAAGTTGGTTTAGAGACAGCAGGCTTCTGGAGATATTGCAAAGCATTAATGGGTTTTCTTCCTTCTACTACATGGTATGATTCCTGTGATAGTTGTGCTTCCCCCTCGAGCTTTAATTTGTTTATTGTTACTAACCAATCTAATTCATAATAGTTGTTACGTGTGAGCTCGTACAAACAATAATAAAATAAATCCATTTATTTCACACTGGATCTAGCATCGATTGTGAATATGCCATATTCTGATCGGGATATGTGATGTTAGGAGTAATTTTTTTTTGGTTCTGTTCGAATTTATTGTAGTTTGGGATATATGGTGGATAATCGAAAGGACATGGATGAGGAAATCTCATATCATTTGTATCTGTCTTTCATTTATGAATTCAAAACCTAGTACTCACCGAACTCCACATAAATGAGTGAGTTCATTTTTATGGACCCTTGAATTTCTATCAAAAGTCATTTTCAAGGCTTAAATTTGTGATCTTCTGATCAATAACTTTACCAATTACAAGTTTCTTCAAAATTAGGACAAACCAAGTGAGAATTAAAATTGACTCTCTTAAGCCACTGGTTAATAATATTTTTGTTGGAGATGAAGATTAGAAATCTCCTGCCAAACAACTGAGTGTGAAAAATCTATCTATCTATATATATATTAGTTTCGCCATACGTGCATTACACGTGTATATCGAGTGATGTACTATATAATTTTGTAAAATTAAGATCAATATTATGAAGAATATTTTATGCATATTCCCACTCGTATCAAAGAGTGACATGATTAGTCATTATAGAGAATTCAAAAACAAAGAAAAATAGGTTTAGGTAACAAAAATTACATATTTAAAAATAACATAACTCAAAAATATACTTTTGTATTTACATTCTTAGTATCCTGGAAAAAGAATATTTATCGCTATCGTTTTCATCTCTCATTAACTATTAATACTCAAAAATATTTTTTGGAGTCTTTGTTCCAAAATGTTTTGGAAAAGCAAATCACTGTAGAAGCTTCTTTTAAGTTACAATATCATAAGAGGAACAAACGTTATATTGAGGTATGATATTAAGAAAAACTACTTATTTAATCAGTAAATATTGACACAACTTTAAACATACTTTAACTAAAATGAAGATAAGAGGAAAACTTAACGATCAATTTTCATTTTTTTACTGAAGACTCAAAATCAACTCAAAATATATTTTAGTCTTTTCTACAAACAAAAAAAAAATGAATAATTTTGATAATTTGGGTTCTCAAGATTCAAAAGAAGACATCATTAACTTTGTTCAAGAATAATTCTTCTTCTTCTTAAATGAATTTTTTTCAAATACATGTAAAAGAGCATAAAGAAAATGCTAAGATAATTTGAAACTACTATATAATAAAAGAAGATATGAATTTAGAATGATCTCAAAGTTTAGTAGAAATAAAATTTATATCTGCAGAAATAAAGTTTATATTTCTCCAAAAATATTTAGAAAGAAAGTTAATCCCCTGTGGCTACAAAAAATAAATAATATGATGTAAATAGATCAATCTTAAAAATAGTATTTTCTTCACTATTAGTCAATCAAAAACATCCTTCAACAAAATAAGAGAATAAGAAAATTTTCAAATATTATTAAAAATAATTTTAAAAAATAATTACTGAAAGATGATTGAAATGTTCATTTCAACTCAAATGAGTATCCATTATAACAAATTTCATAATTCCAAAACTGAAATATCCTCATAACATTTCACAACATTGTTGTTCCAATATTCTCCCAGAGCTTATGAACACCATAATTTATTGTAAGTTCACCGAGTAAAGTGCTAGCGATAAGAAAGGTGACATACAGAAAGTTGTAATGCGTAAGGACTCGGTAAAGTCCTTCAAAAAATTCGCCTTTGTTTCTTCTAACAATTATCTTTCAGGGGATCTATACTTTCTAAATAATTGAGGACTGAACTTTTCCTATTCCTCCATTTAAATTGTGAAATTCTTCCCGCAACACCTTTTGTATCTCTTCTTAGATCCACAAGGACAGAATGTATTCTTACTAATTTATCCACTCTTAGTCAAGTTTGATCGTGCAACATCCATCTGAGATGAATTCATCAACTTTTAAATCTTAATAAGGTTTTTATTTGACATTGGCTTCTCTTTTTTCTTTAGCTTCTCTAATCTGTTAACTCTTAACAAAGTTTTAATATATCAACCAACAAAGGTCAAGGGAGAAAGAGACTTTTTTTATAATAACTTAACAAAGTTTCATTATATGTACAATTTCCTTAGGCAATCAAATAATAGAAGCTGTCAAGATTTAAAATATACTAATAACACAATGAAATAAAATTTTGTTAGATGTACACCCCCCGCCCCCCGCCTCAAAAAAAAAAAACAGGTCTTAAAGATTGGGTGAAAAGGAGGGAAAAATTGCATAAACAAATTCATTTGATCTATCACCACTTTTAGCACATCTCTTCTGTACATCTGCGCCGTAATGGGGAAAAAGGCAACATTTAATACCTATGGAGAAACGTATATTTTCATGAGATTCAAAATAATAGAACTCCTCCACAGTAAGCACATTAGAGATCATACAATGTTTGTGTAATATGGTTTGAGAATTAAAATTAAGCAGAACTATAAATATTCATGTAATTTTTTCTGCTGTGATGTATTCTCAAATTCTACTTTATTGTCCTTAAGCCAGAAGTTAACATAAAACATTGGCTATACAAGAAGGGAAAACTTGATTTCTGACATTCCGATTGCATAGATTCCTTGATCTCTTGAACATTGACAGAAATTTGAGAACTTAACAATACACAAGCAACAACTCAATCAAGTCTAATATGCTAAAAAATAGCAAGCAATAAATATAATCAAATAGAAATTTGTCTTTCTCTGCATCAAGTCCTACCATAAAAAAATTCTCCGTGCAGCAAGCACTTTGTTTGATTCGAAATATCTTCTATTAAAAATTTCTTTACGCAACAAGAACTTGGTTTGATTTGAGATATCTTCTATTATTGTTACGACCCGGGAGTAGGGCCTAGATGTGACATGGCGAATGAGAACTCGAGAGTCCTCAAACAAGCCATCTTAGCATCAACTTACACATCATTAGTTCGAAAGTGCATAATTTAATAAGAAACACATAATTCTAAGGGATTACAGGGCTTTGGACTCAAGCTATGGGGATGTCATTGGGGGAGGAATTTGCATGAATCATATAACACATAACAAATATATTCTAAGGGGCGGATAAGTATGACTCACGCTATGGGGCAAGAAGGGACTTGGGACTTTTCACATAAGAACATTCTCATTAAACATATCATAATAGCATAAGCATAACCATCTCTTCCCTACATAGTACATAGCCAAATCATCTCAAGTAATCACATAACATAATCGTACGGGAGTCTTTGTGATGTCTAACAATGCCTCTAGTCTAGAATAGGGCGGGGGCCAAAACATGTCCCTGGCTCACCCTCAAAGTAAAGAAGTAAACAACATACATAAAGGTAGATAGAGGGTGGATATTGTCCTTGGAACATAGGACTCACCATTAATGATACTCAAAGATCCAAATCAACCGTCAAGAGGTGGATAAATATCGTCTCTGGTCCCTACATGGTTGGATCATGTAGATAGAGAGTATGTGTTAATACATATAATGCACTAAGTATGCGGGCATGTAATGCATATGAATATGACCAACCTGCAAACCAATGGTAGATGACAAGGCCACATATATAGAAAGAATAATATAAGAAAGGATAATATATCAATATGCCATGAAATACATGATGCATGAATGCTTAATAATATAAACATATGGGGATGGGACCTCAACCGACATAAGACCAAGTGAGCTATAACTTGGAACTCCGTCGTCTTTCCCATAACGGATAAAGAGGTGACCTACTTGCCAAAGGTAGATCCTGTCTTAACATACTCATCTTATAAGAGGCATGAACATGAACCTATGTTTGACGCACAGTTTGATAGAAAGGAGTATGGACTCTTGAGGATAGTCCACCCTGACTCCAATCCCTCGGTGTTAAGCCATCATCCCACAAGAATATATATATATATATATATATATATATATATATATATACATGCTTTTGAAAAGAGGATAAGTGACTTGAAATCATAACCATGCACAATTAGGCTTATAAGACAAATCACTTTCTTTACTTTTATGCATACGTGATTAAAAAGTCAAATCATTCTTCATGTCATACTTTCATGTATAGGAATAGCTCCATTCCTAACACAAGTATGAGAAAAAAGTATGGACCCTTGGGGATAGTCTACCTCGACTTTAATCGCAATCCTATACTCCTTAAAAATATTCTCATATGGTGTAAACACCAATTCTTTTGCTCAAAGATCCATAACAAAGACATAGTGTGATCACAACTTAGTCATACCCATTTTTTGCTTGAAAACATAGTCATAAACATCTTTGGGACTTAGCCCACATCAAAAGCTTCATAAAATCCATGCTCATGAATACAAATACCATGAATGATGAATGAATATCATGGGTAATGGATATCAACATTGAAATCATCATAATAAAATAGATTCATTCTTAAATCACAATGAAATTCACAACTAAAAACTTAATTCATACTACCCATGCTTGAATTGAAGAATTAAAAGGACATGCATAATTGAATCTTCATAATCTCAATGAAATTCATGATAATTGAACTTAAATCACTTTAAAATCATCAAATAAGTACAACCCATACTTTAATTTAATTAAATTAACACTAATTTAAAAAACCCAAATTCAAAGTAAGCTTAAATTTCATAAAACCAAGTGTAAAAGAGTTTTGGGTTCTTCATAGTTGCAAGAGGACCATGAATCAATCCCACATACCTTTGTTTGACAAGAAAAAACAAGAAAGATTTGGTGAAGAAGGACAGTCTTCCCTTGATTCCCAATCCAAATCCCCACAAGAGCCTTGAAGGAGTTCTTAACAGAGTTTGAATATAAGCCCAAATTATCCAAAATACCTTAATAAAATGCTCCTTATAATTTCATCCGGAACTTACCATGACTGACTTCATAGGTCGTGAAAGCGCACTGTCCCAGCCAAGATAGGTTCTATGAAAATAGGCATAACTTCTTACTACAAACTCGAAATTGAGTGAAACCAGTTGTGTTGGAAAGAGAACTCAAAGAGATTTAATTGGATAGGTCATAGACCACTCAGTTCTTACTGTGATTAGATATAGCACCATTTAAATATGATCCTTTCAATGGTTCTTGTGAGACGGTGATTCCATGCTTAGAACATTTTCACACCGGCGCTTAGTTGGACCATTTCATGATTTTTCTGGTGACACACGACCCGTTTAGTGGTAATTTTCACCTCCCTTGGCAAAAAATCCAACATGTATAGCTCACACGGGTAGCCCCACAATCCATCAAACATCAAACGGCCCGTAGGGGCTTCCATTTAGGTGATGTGAGTTTTAGAACGTTAGCCTTATACTTAGAGCCATTCCATAGGTCAAGACCTTCACAAAACACTTCACCACGACTCGTATTAAGTATCACAAGGCACCTATATGAGCTGTTTGGTGGCTCACGACCCGTATGGGGTTCTGTAGTGCCATGCCTTAGTATAATTTTCCAGAAAAATCCCTGCACAGGCAGTCTTACTAGAAAGGTCATAACTTCATTCATCTAAACTCAAAATAAAGTGAAACCAAGTGCACTAGAAATCTAACTAAAAAAGAATCAATTTTATAGGTCATGGACCACCCAGTTCATCCTGAACCAAGATATATGGCAATTTTAAGTCAATGCTTCCACAAATTATCATGCAAAACTTATCTAAATGAGCTTCTTTGATCAAGACTTGACATGTGAGACCCAACAATTCATAAATTTCTTAAGAAGAGATTAAAACCAGGGATTTAAATATAGATAAGTTTTGAAAATATCTGGGTCATTACATCTAGTACCAATGGTGATCTTGACTTTAGTAAATCCTGTGTGTATCATTGTTTGATATCATGCAATCATTTGTCATCTGAGTTATGCTAAATTATCTTGTTAAAATTGGTTAAGTAGTTACACGAGTGTTTATATGTAATCTGATTTGAGTTGATGGTTGAGGGGTAGTATAGTGAATTACATATGTCTGTATCGTGGGTTGATTGATAGTAATTTGTGTATTCATGTTTTAGTGGAATTGAAGTGCATGGATTGCATATTTGAATTACTTATCCTGGTTTGACCTCCATTGCTTTTATTCTGTTTAATTTTGTGTACCCTGCAACAATTGGTTTCAACTATTGTCTCTATGATTTGTAGTTCATGTTATGGGTCATAATTGGGTTCATAGGTAAATTTCCAGTAGCTAAAATTTATTGTGCCCTATTCCTATGAATGCCTTCTACAATCTATTATTTTTCCTACGACCCATAAGTGAGCCTTCGTAGGTCCTTCTGTGAATATTTTTCATAACTTTTTGTTTTCCTTTTTTGGATTCTTGGGACTCATGTGTGTATGTTGTTGTGCTTTCAGTTACTATGGCTCCTCGTCCCAAGAAAGATGAGATACACGCTATGCGAGATTGACTCCGTGATAAGCCTACAGACTTCGAGGCTAGTGGTTCATTAGAAGTGCTCAATATCCGTCCGGAAGATGGTGTTGAGCTACTCATGACTAGGGCGACATCCAGACAGTTGGTGACGGTTCAACCACAGGGTATTACACCATAGCCCCTAAGTTTGAGGAAGGGGTGCACAACAGAGTAGCTCGATCCAAATGTCGGACTCCGAAGAGAGGTCTAGGTCAGGTTCCAGAGATAGAAACAAATTAGGTTCGGAGGAGAATCTAGGATTGGAGTCTGCGGAGTCTATCACAGCACCAACCCCTACAGCTGGATTGACTAGATGATGGTATGTTCGAGGCATGTAGGACATATATAAGGAGGACGTCCTTTAGGAAGACAGGGGTCAACAAGACCATACTATTATTTAGGAGCCACTAACTGTTACTTTCATATTTGATAGCACTCCCGAGCTCTAATACACCTTGGCTCGGTACCACTTAGCCTGGTTAGCAGCTTCAGAGGGAAGTATTCCTCGGTACTAGTTCAAGAGTTCTTTGCATCTTATGCTGCTACCATCATCGAGGCAACCCCAAAAAAGGGGAAGCTTCTTGCACAACCCCAGTTGACATAGACGATAGTGAGCATAATGCCCATTGATCTACTTAAGGACACTATTCAGAGATTCCTATTTGGTCTTGATTATCAGGACCCTATGACGATAGCAGAGTATGACTACAGGTTGGAGTAGACCACGGGCTGAGCTTTGTTAAGATACAGCCTGGAAGGCTATTCTGATGAGGTGGATTGTTGATCATGTAGTTGAGTCAGGCCAGGATCCTGATGGATATCTAGTTCTGTGCCAATTAGGAAGGGTTTACTCTACTTCACTATTAAGTTTTGTTGGGCTATTGTACGTATACAGATCCAACTGGCCCAGGTGGATAATATTTAACACTGAACTGCGCTATTTTTGTGACCAACATTACTGGCTATGATATTGATTTTTCTTAATGTATAGAAGAGGAGATACATGAGTGTGCGCTAAAAAGGTCCCCATCCATTCCATTCCCATGTTTGATTCATTATTTATGCATAGAGGTGGGGGTGGAGATTCTGCCTAATGTGGACATAATAATTGAGGTTTAGAGGACTAAAGCTGCAACCCTGATCAAGGATGATGAAAATATTGTGGCTATTACACGAGCACTACATCCTCTGATTCGACTACCATAGATGTTTGCCAAGGCACCACAGCCTGAGCCTACTTCCTCTACTAATGCTCCTATAGAGAACGAGAGGCCCCCATAGATAGATACTAAAAGGGAAACAGGGCTCAGAACTACTTTATCTATTGTGCTAGAGGTCATAATCATGCCTCCATAGACCGTGAGCATGGTTTACATGTCTGTGGAGTCTATATAGGCGCTGGTATAGATATAGGTTAGCATTGAGTCCAAATTGACTTAGTTGCTACAACAAATTCAACTTTGGGTTCCCTAGTCCATTGCAGAGTCTAAGAAGCATGCACAAGCCCATTCATGGCCACTAAGAGGATAGACTCACATTATTTCATGGTCATGTTGATGCATTCAAGAGGTGAGTAGAGCAAAGCCGCATATCAATCGAGACTCCTGATATGATAGCCATTTGAATAGAGATCCAACGCCTCCAAGTAGAATCGGAGAAGCATCTTCATCACCTCTTGTAATTCCCATACCTAATGTTACTACAGAGGTGGTTGACTTATTTTTTGATGATCCACTAGCCCACGTATCTATGAAGAGGCCTCGTCTTAATTCTGATAATCTTGATGTTACTAGATGAGAGGCAGAGAGGCTGCAAATCAAGCATATAGAGGCTGCCAAACAAGCCTCAATTGTAGATGATATGGAGTGGCATGTGTGAGAGAAGGAGTTTGTGAGGGATACTGGACCCTTTAGACATGCTGCCATGACTAAAGAGACCACATAGCAGGTTACGAGTGGTGACGCACAGACTAAAATTGACGTTTAGGTTCCCAGATATGTCCCTTTTTTACCACAATGATATACTTTGTCTTATTTTGTTGCATTGAGTACAATTTAAATATTTTTTGATGGGGTGTGGATATTTATAGACCTCAGCGAAGTTTGAGTAACCAAGGCCTATATTTATCCCAATTTTGGAGTTCAGGGGGTTTTCTTGCCTGTGCTCTTTCCCCAAGGACATTTAATTTTTGTTAAACTGGCATGTTTAGGATGTGTAAGTACTATTAGTAGCATATTGTACTTGTATTTGTGGCATATGTTAGTTTATAATGAAAAATGATACCCTCTCTATTTTTATGATGTATTGTTAGGCAGTTTTGAAAACAACCATGTGGAACCAGTGATTGACAGTGTTTGTTCTTACAGGATAGGTCTTATTGAAATAAATATCATGATTTAAGAGTCTATAGTGGCATTCTATTCAGTGCCAAGTGTGTGTGAGCATTATTGCATGATTCTGATACTATGTTTCAATCTAGAACTTGCCCTATTACTCAGACCGAGAATGTAGGTTAGTTGGTTTGGAAAGGATCATAGGTTGTTCTTCATATTAATCCACTTAGTCTAAAATAACCAACTAAACACAGTATGTGTCCCTTGTTCTGAATATTTGAGCCTTACATGTACTCTTTCTTTGTAAATACTTAAGTAACCAAACCTTTTATTCTGCAAAATATTGAATTTGGCCCCGATCCTTCCTTGAATATTATGTACCTTAACTCAGGATAAAAATCGAAGTTGAAGGTGGCTACCAAAAAGTGGCCCTGGTTCAAAGGTTGGATATGGTACACCTTAACTCAGGCCAAAAGCCTAAGTTGAGGGTAACTATTGCAAAGGAATCGCAGCAATACGAGGAAAGAAGCACAGGAACGCAATGAAAAAAGTGTAACATATGAAGGGGGTGCAAGAAAAATAAACGGATGCCAAAAGGATGAGCCGAAAAGAAAAAGAATTATGAAAAATAAAACCCAATGAGCTGAAATTTAGAATAAGTTACCCAAAAGTGTTTCAAAACATGAAAAGATGGTCAATGAGTTCAAAATATCTGTGTTGGTATGGAAAAAGTGGGAAATAACATAGTTCTAAGAGGGCCATTAGTCACTATATTCCAAAATATCATACCAAAGCCTCCTGAGCCTATGTTACAAACTGAGAAAGTCCTATAGTGATCCCAGTCCAATTAGTTGAAGGTCATGGTCATGAATATAGGAGCAAGTCTATGGTATTATACACAGTATTTGAATATCCTTTGTGAGTGAGAGTGTTTTTGTCAGTCCCGCGTATTGAATTTAAACATATTATTCTGAGTGAGATATGGGACTTATTTTTGTGAGGGGACTTGAATTACACTGTTGATTGTAGGGTATCTTAGAGCTTGTTGATTATGAATATTGCCTTATTTGTCATAGTTATACTATCGTGTATTGATCTACATATGTCTGTTTGATAACTATTCTGCATATGCATTGATGTGTTTGACTAGGTAAAAATGATTGATTGAGAGATGATGTATGACATGAGATTGAGGTCTTTGTGTTGTTGTATTGCTTATGTAGATTGAGTCTGTCGTTGAGGACAAAGGATAATTTTAAGTTAAGGGTGTTGATGCGCTTCAAAAATACAACACTTTTGATTCTTTAAACATAGAAGTTTGTGTGTTCATGAAATGATGTTAGTAGGTTTGATGTGCTTTTGTGTTGATTTTGCAGGATTGTCGGAGTCAGGATATTCTTGGGATGAGTAGTGCAGATTATAGAAATTTTCTATTTTATGAGACCCTCTACGGGTCGTCGTTCATTCCATGAGCCATAGATAGGTTTCATAATTTGGGTCCAGTGAGGGGCTATTTTTCAGAGGTTGAGATTACATGTTACCAGATGGGTCATAGAATGTTTGATGACCCGTATATCAATTTATGCCAGGAGGATCAAAGATTTTGCATATGCTCTAAAGAGATACCAGACGAAACCTCTTACGGGTCGTAAGTCAAAAGATGGTTTGAAGGTTGGGTTTGTCTATTGAAAATAGAGTTTGAGGAGTGCATTCTACGAAGCCCAGTCACGGGTCGTGACTCAATATATGGCCCGTAATTCTATTCATCTGAGGCCCCGATCTAGTTTTCTTCTTCGTTTAGGATTTGGTTTCTTTCTATTATAAATAGGTTTTTAGGATTGTTAGACAAAGAGAGCAGTTTGAACGTCTAGAACTTGTTACTTGAGATTATTACTTTGTTCTTATGGATTACTTTTGACATTACTTTTTGAGTTATAACATTGTGATTTTTTTGGAGATTTTGAATTTTATGTTCTTTAATTCATCATTCTAAGTGTTTAATTATGCAAATTCGTAATATGATTCTTTCATCTACAATGAACATGAGTACCTAAATCCATAACTAGGATTGTGGGAACCATGAAGAACTAATGAAGTAAAAACCAAATAATTCGTAATTGTTTGGAAAGTATGTATGCATGTATTATTTATATTTTTACTATGAATATTTTTTAACGGTTGCAAATGTTCGAACTTGCCTAATTGTTACTTACTATCCATCAAGGGGGTATTAAATGGGAAAGGGATAGAATAACAGGATTTGACGTGATTACACTCGTCTAAACAACTTGAATGAATCAAAGGATTGTTGTACTGGTACAAGGTAAGGGTTAGTAATGCAACACCACATATATGGATCAAGTTGTGTGGTAAAATTCTCTTAGCACCTGAATCAATGAGCTAGGTGAACATAACTTACCAGTTTTGCATACTACACACTAGAAAAGGTTATGATTATTTTGATATACTTAGTTAAGAATTCTTGGGGAACACAACATCCTAGTTACTTCTGTCATTGATTTCACAACACTTGTACTTGACTATTGGACTTTAGTTTAGGTTTAATTACTGCATTTTATCAACCCCCCCCCCCCCCCCTTTTAGGAAATAAGTAGATTAATTCTTCCTAATTGCTTTTATTACTCCAAGTCTAGACCTTATTCCTCATAGGATCACCCTAACCATTGTTAGATTATATATTTGAACAATGACCGGCTATACCTTAATTGGGAGGTGTAGTTTGGGCATGATCACTTAGACCCTATAAAGACTAGTGGGTTCATCCTCAGAAAAGCTCTATGTCTCGTTGTAGCAATCTACTCTCGGGAGCTAGAACTAGGAGCCTGTGAACTCTAATTCCCACTCAGGGCGGCTACCTGTTGGGTGAGCATAGTGATAGCTCCTCTAAAATTAGCCTCTGTAGTAGGATTAGGAGAAGTAGTAGATGCCTAAGGATCCCCAACAGCTCTAATACGTCAACCTTGGCCTCTCATCTCCATCTGAGTAGGAACCTTTAGTGGGGGATTCTCAGTGTTGCTAGCTGAAACATCTCTTTGGGTGGTGATATGCTTAGGGGTATGATTTGCAAACGCATAATGCACAAATTAGATAGATACTTTAATAGAGTTAAACTCTATAACACAAACTCAGAATACAAAAGAAGTGTAACAATTCCTAATATCCCATAACCTCTTGATTATAAAAACGTGGTGCACAACACACCTATAAGCAAGACTCTACTCGACACGGCTTCATAGACTCCTTAGGACATATGAACTTTGTGCTATGATACCAAGTTTGTTATGCCCTTAAAGGGTAGTCTTGGTGTGACCGACACTCAGAGACAATTCTAGCCCATAAGTGAACCACTTCAACTCATCACATTCATTCAATCATAATCTAATAGTGGAAATCATCAAAGATCAAGAAATACTTTATGGAAAGAAATAACAATCAATAATCAAAGTCCAAAGGAAAAGTAATCTATCAATCGACTAACCAAGACTAGTTTGAAAGAAACTACAAAAAAATAATATCCAATCACAACATGACAATCTAGTCTATAAAGTCTCTAATCATCTAACTAAATAGTGTCAATGAAAGGTCCATGGCTACCTCAAAATAAAATAAAATAAAATAAAATAGCTAAACTTAAAGCTAGAAGAGATAACATGATATCCTCCAAAAGCAGGGTAGGACTCACCAATCAGCTGAATGTAAATAGGTCCATAACGTGTTGCCTTTTAATAACTAGTAGTACCTGTCTCTGCATCATAAAAAGATACAGGCTCAAATGGACATCAGTATGTGGAATATACCAGTATATAAGATGGTAGAATGAAACATGTAAAGGTAGAATAACATCAACTCAAATAACTAAAATAAAGAAGTAGGAAACTCAATCAGTATACCAAGAGTCTAAAGTGAGAATACAGTTTTCACGACCCGAGAGTAGGGCCTAGATGTGACATGGTAAAGGAGAACCCGAGAGTCCTCGATCAAGCCATCATAGAATCATCACACACATCATCGGTTTTGAAGCACGTAATCGTAACAAATAACACATAAGTATAGGGGATTCCGGGGCTTTGGACTCAAGCTATGGGGATGTTACCAAGAATGGGATAAGCATGAATCACATAGCATATAACAATTACATTCTAAGGGGTAGGTAAGTATGACTCAAGCTATGGGGGCAAAAAAGGTTAAGGACTTTCCACACAAGCACTTTCCCAATCCAACAATCACAATAACATAAGCGGAAGCATAACATAAAGAACCATTGCAGAACATAGGTAGTCATATCATTGCAAGTAACATATAGCATAACGTACAATAGAGTTTGATATATCCAAAAATGCCTCTACATAAGATGAGACAGGGCCTCGACATAATCCGGGCCCACCCTTAAGTCATAAAATAAAGTAACATAAACTAAAGGCATAAGGTAGATGAAATTAGGTATTGCCTTTGGAATATAGGACTCACCACATGCAACACTTCAAGTCTTCACTAAATATCCAACGGTGGAAGAAAGTCACCTCCGGTCCCTACATGGTTAGATCATGTAGACAAAAAGTATGGGTTAGCACATATAATGCACTAAGTATACGGGTATGCCATGCAAGTGCACATGATCCTACGATGAGGCTAGATGACTAGGGCACACATGGTATGGAAAGGAGTACACATAGCCAAAGGAATTTATATCATAACAATATGCCATGTCATGTCGTGATGCATGAAATGCAAACCTACATATCATGGTGGGGATATGACCTCAATTGACAACATGAGAGACCAAGCGAGTTACTACTTAGAATTAGATTACTCGTCAGGTAGATCCCTAGTCAACCCTTAAACAAGGGGGTACATAACAAGTCAATCCCATCAAGGGAGATAACCCATGGTGCCACATGGTTTGACGGAAAGGAGTATGGACCCTTGGAGATACTCTACCCCAACTCCAATCCCTTGGTACTAAGTCTTATCCCACGAGAATACATATATATATATATAAGCTTTCAAAATAAATATTTGACCTTTCATTCAAAATAATGCATAATTGGGATAAAAGCCAAATCATATTTCAAGTCCTTTCGTAATTAGGCTCAAAAGCCAACAAGAGTTTCCAAAAGCCATTTTCCAAGATCAATGCAATAGGAGTAGCTCATCTACATATCATATCATATCATGCATCCTCATAACATATCATATCATATCATAATGGTGTAAAAACCCATAATTTCTCAAAGGGACATAACATAGACTTTATGTGATTTCCCATATCATATCATAACATGAGGGCCAAGCCCTTATCAAGAGTTTCATCATAACAAACCTTTTATGCTCATGAATGCAATGCATGGATGATCAAGAGTAGCATAGGTATTGGATATCATCTTTAAAATTACCAGTACAAGAAGTTCTTATCCAAAGCATAATGAAATCATCAATTTAAAGCCAAATTCTTAATACCCATACTTGAATTGAAGAACTAAGGGGACATGCATTTTTGAAACCTCATTAAATCATTGAAGTTCATAAATTAGGGACTCCATTCACTTTGAAATAAATAAATTTGCGTATCCCATACCTCAATTTAAGTAAATCATTCATAATCTCAAAGACCCATTTGCAAATGAAATCAAAATTCATCAAATTAAAGAAAAAGGTTTTGGGTCTTCGTGGTTGAAACAAAAACTATGAATCAAGCACACCTACCTTTAATTACTCAAGAATAATAAGAAGAATCTGAAGAAAAATCAAATTTCTCCAAGTTTCCAAGCTTTTCTTCAATGGAGTTTAAGAGAATAATTTGGAGAGATTCAAGAGATTGAATGAATTAGGGTAATTAGGGTTCAATTCAGGGTTTTAGGTGAGCTTAGACAGACTAAAATGGCCCTAGGATTAATTAAAATTACAATTTAACCATTAATGAAATGGAGAAAAATAACTGGGAACTAGAGACGCAGAACAGTCACACAGACCGTACAATGGTTCACGGTCCGTGAACTCGACCGTGTGGCTACACTTTGTCACGACCTTGGCTTGAAATTCTTGGGAACTATCTGGACCACTTCACGGACTGGATAACGGGTGTGAAGCATCACACAGACCATAAACTTGTCTGTGGAGCCTTACTTGGCTCGAAGTTCTAGACTACTCCACGGGTGCCCTCACGAACCATGAGGCATCACATAGACCATGAAGTAGTTCGTGGAGCCCCACTTGGTTTGGGGCCTTGGTCCATCACCTAGCCCACACTCTAGATCAACCCACGGATGGGCTCACGTGTCATGAACCCCCACACGGTCCATGGTTTTTTCGTGTGGCCCTACCTTAGCAAACTTTGTTCCTTCCTTTCCAGAACGCTTTCGTGCACAGAAAGTCTCACCGTAACGGCGATAACTTCCACACTCAAAATCTGATTCAAGTGAAACTAATTATGTTATGAAGATAACTCGAATGACTTTGTTTTGGTAGGTCATAATCGACACAGTTCATCTCGTACCAAGAGATATAACCATTCAAAGTCAGTACTTCCACAAAATATCAAGTAAACTCAACCAAAGTAATTCCTTTGAACATGTCCATATAAGTAAGACCCATGATGGTCACTAGCCCACCGAAACAGGTTCAAATAGACCTTAATCAATCACTAAGAAGTTCATAAACTTTTGGGTCGTTACATCATCTCCCCCTTGGGAACATTCGTTCTCAAATGGGCTAGAGAAAGGTTTGAAGGATTCAATCAAGCAAGAAACATTACTAACAGAACTCATAATGGACCATGCATCATTTTTCAAAACTATTAAAACTTGTATCAAAGCATCATTCAAATTATTTTCGTGCTCATGTATGCATGCAATGTTATGAAACTCAAGAATTAAAGAAATAGGATCATTAGAAAGGCTAGAACCTAGTACCTTAGGATTGAGTAGATTGGAAAAGATTAGGGTTTTTCTACATCATGTCCGGCTCCGCCTCCCACGTAGCGCTATTAACCTGTTGGTTTCTCCAAAGTACCTTGACCGAAGCTTCCTCTTTGTTACGAAGTCGCTTGACTTACCTATCCAAGATCACAATCGGAACCTCTTCATAAGTTAAATTCTCTTCAATCGTCACACCCTCCAAAGGTGCAATTTCCCTAGGGTCACCAATCAATTTCCTTAACATCAAAACATAGAACACCGGATGAATATAATTCATCTCCAAAGGTAAATCCAACCTATAAGCCACATTGCCAATTCCTTCAACCACCTTATATGGTCCGACGTACCGAGGTCTCAACTTGCCCTTTTTGCATAAATTCATGATGCCTTTCATAGGGGATACCTTCACATAAACCCAATCACCCATATAAAATTTGAGGTCTTTTTTACTAACATCTGAATAGGACTTTTGGCAACTTTGAGCCATCCTCAACCTCTCCCTAATTAACTTCACCTTCTCTATGGCCTCAATAACCAAGTTTGGGCCCAACAACGCTGCCTTCCCTATTTCAAACCACCCCATCAGGGATCCACACCTCCTACCATACAAATCTTCTAACTGAGCCATACCGATGCTAGCATAGAAACTATTGTTGTAGGAAAATTTGATAAGCGGTAGATGATCATGCCAATTTCCTTTGAACTCCAACACACAAGCCCTTAACATATCCTCCAAGGTTTGAATTGTCCTCTCGGCGTTTCCATCAGTTTGGGGATAAAATGTGGTGCTCAATTTAATTCTAGTGTCAAGCCCTTTCTGAAATGACCTCCAAAAATGAGAAGTAAATTGAGTACCACGATTTGATATGATGGACCTCGATATACCGTGTAATCTTACCAAGTCCCAAATATACAATTTAACATACTCTTTGGTACTATAAGTAGTCTTGACCGATAAGAAATGAGCCCACTTAGTCATTCGATCAACAAACACCCATATTGACTCAAATTATTTGCAAGTATGGGGAAACCCAACCACAAAATCCATATTCACATCCTCCCACTTCTAAGTAGGAATTTCAATATCTTGAGTTAACCCATTAGGCATCTGGTGTTCCACCATTACTTATTGGCAATTCGGACATTCTAACATGAACTTGGCTATGTCCTTCTTCATGCCATGCCACCAATACAATTCTCTCAAGTCCCGATGTATCTTAGTAGATCCCAGATGAATACAATATTGGGAATTGTGAGCTTCACACATGATGACCTCTCTTAGGCCATCGACATTTTGAACTCACAATTGGTTTTGATACCGTAGCACACTATATCCCCCTTGGGAGAAAACCTCAATATTCCCCTCGGTAACCAACTTATTTAACTCAACCAAGGAAGGGTCTAAATCTTACTTTGCCATAACATCAACCACCATCGAAGACTTGGATCCACTTTGAACAAGAATATCACCCTCTTCTGAGTTGATCAACCTAAGACCTAATCTAGACAAACGATGCATGTCCCTTACTATCTTATTTTTCCCTTAATCCACATGCGACACACTCCCCATAGATAGCCTACTAAGGGCATCTGCCATGACATTCACCTTGTCGGGATGATAAAGGACACTCATGTCATAATCCTTGAGAAGTTCCAACCATCTCCTTTGCCTCAAGTTAAGATCCCTTTCTGTGAACACATATTGCAAACTTTTATGATCGATGAAGACATCAACATGAACCCCATACAAGTAGTGTATCTAAATCTTCAAGGTAACCACCACCGCCGCCAACTTAAAATGATGGGTCTGATAATTTTCCTCATGCACCTTCAATTGCCGAGATACATAAGCTATCACCTTACCATGTTGCGTAAGTACACATCCCAACCCAATCTGCGAAGCATCACAAGACACCACAAACCCATCTAACCCATTGGGCAAGGTCAAAACAGGAGCCGATGTGAGTGGATCCTTCAAAGTCTAAAATCTCTTCTCACAATCACTTGACCACACAAACTTAGCTTTCTTCTGGGTTAACTTAGTCAACGGGGATACAATAGAAGAAAACCCTTTGACAAATCTACGATAGTAATCGGCCAACCAAAGGAAACTTTGAATATCCAAAGGGGTCAACGGTCTAGGCCAATCCTTTACCACTTCGGTCTTCTTAGGATTAACTTTAATTCCATCACTGGACACCACATGACCAAGGAATGAAACTTCTCCTAACCAAAACTCACACTTGCTAAAGTTGGCAAACAATTGCTTCTCCCTCAAGGTTTGAAGCACCAATCTCAAGTGATCCATATGCTCCCGCTTACTTCGGGAGTAAATCAGGATGTTATCAATGAACACCACCACAAAACTGTCAAGGAATGGCTTAAATACCCGATTCATGAGAGCCATAAACATTGTCGGATCATTGGTCAAACAAAACGACATCACCACAAATTCAAAATGACCATAACGAGTCTGGAAAGCCATCTTTGGAATATCACACTCCCTTACCTTTAACTGATGGTAACCCAAACGGATATCTATTTTAGAGAAATGAATAGCCCCTTGGAGTTGATCAAATAAGTCATCAATTCTGGGCAACGGGTTCTTATTCTTGATGGTCACCTTATTCAACTATCAATAATCAATACACATTCGGAGTGAACCATCCTTCTTCCTTACAAATAATACGGGAGCACCCCAAGGTGAAACGCTCGGCCTAATATAACCTTTCTCTAACAAATATTTCAACTGACCCTTCAACTTCTTTATCTCAGCCGGAGCCATTCGGTAAGGAGGAATGAAAATAGGTTGAGTATCCAGAAGAAGTTTTATACTAAAATCTACATCTCTATTAGGAGGAATGTCGGGCAAATCTTCGGGAAACACATCGAGGAATTCATTAACCACCGGAACCAATTCAAGCGTAGGTGACTCACCCTCCACGTCTCTAACCCTAACAATATGATAGATGCACATCTTTCAAATCATTCTCCAAGCTTTGAGGTAGTAAATAAACTGACCCCTAACCACGGAATCACTACCCTTCCATTCAAAAATACGGGCTTAATAGGAACTTAGAACTTAACTTGCCTAGTTCTACTATCAACTGAGGTATATGAGGTATGGAACCAATCCATCCCAAGAATACCATCCAATTCATACATCTCAAGCTCTACAAGATCACCGAGGAAAACTTTATGCAACATAGAAATAGGACAACCCCGATACACTTTTCGGACAATGATAGACTCACCCACAGGAGTATACACCGAATAAGGTTTCCTCAAGGTTTCAGGAATCAAACCAAATTTAACAGCCAACAGAGGAGTCACAAAAGATAAATTTGCACCGTGATCAAGTAAAGCATAATCATCAAAATCAAAGACTTTTAACTTACCAGTCACGACGTTTAGAGCCTCATCGACCTCCTGCCAGGAATGGAGAGCATAGAACCTATTGTTTCAGGAAGCACCATAAACTTGGGCCTTCGACTGCCCCTAACCCACTGGAGCCACTTGATCCCTCTTGATGATCTTTAGAAAATCATAAATCTTATGATTCAGAATTCCACACCCATAGCAAGCATCCAAAGCCTTCCTACACTCTTCCAAATGGCTTCCGCCACATTAATCACAATGGGGAGCCCGTGGACCACCCCCAACTTGTGCCTTAGGAGGAGGCAATCTCAGATTAGCAAGCTTCACATTTGAACCTTGGCCTTGTTAGAATCGACCAAATCCGCCATCCCCCTTAGAGTTAGAGAACCCACCTTCAAACTGGGCCCTCTTGGATTCCTTCACCCTCCTCTCCTTGAGCTTATCATCCTCAATATGTTCAGCATAATTCATAAGCCTAGATATATCCATGTCTCAAGTCAGTGACACCAGAGATGAATTTGTGCATCCTTGCACGGGGATGAACTACTAACATGGGAG
>JBCEWC010002761.1:0-32832 GCA_038996855.1 Solanum aculeatissimum
TAGAAAAAATTTAAAATAGATTTCAATATCTTTCCTCAATAATTACAATCATTAAATGAAGGAGAGACAAAAAAAAACTAATTTAATTGGGTTTGAATTTCTATCCACTTTTTTTTCATCCAATCCCCAAAAAAATATTTAATTAATGACAGTCTGCACACTCTATGCATTAATTGGAGATTTTTAAAGATGACCATTTTGTTTCCACGTTTGGTTTTGATCTCTTTTTTGTTTTTTTTTTGAACTTTCCCCATATATGTATACTTTTGTGAAAAAAAATTGACATTTGGTTGTAAAAATTTTTTGTTGACACATGCATGTAATATAGGCCCTTAAAATGTATAGAAATATTTTTTCCCCATGTTATATTGATCAAGCATGCATGCATGACATTAGCGACACATGCATATCATATCTAGAGATGTGCGTGTGACACATATATATCATTAGTGACACATATTCTATCTCTAGACACCTACCCAAATTCATCAATCATCTTATCATAACTTAAACACGTGAGACAGATATTTTTCCCACCAAAACTAAATTAAGATGAATAATTTTTTTTTAAAAAAAGTTAATCCTAAAATATATTGTCATTGAGATAGGGAAATTTTCTACTACAAGAAAACCTGTCACGTGACAAATTGATAGAAGTTCACATGGGGGTGGGCCTCATAAGGTTCTTACAGAAACAAAACAATTACAGTTTGTGTAGTCACATCTTAAAAAGCCCAATAATTTCCACCAAATTCAAATAAAAACTCATTGGCCATCACTACAACTAACTAATTCATTAACCTGAATGAATGTGGTGCGACGAATGAAACTGTTTCTTCTTTAGTTAGAGATTTTGGATTCGAACTTTGAATATGAAAAAAGATAAAAGTATTAAAAATATTCTTAAATTTGGTGCGAATTGTTAGTTTCGCCCCTAAATTATTGACAGTTTTGAAAATACTCCTCAACTAACTGAACTTAAATACACCTTCAATCTTGCAACATGAGTGAAATATACCCCTAAGTTTTCGTCAAGCTTAGGGTGTTCTCAACACTTCTCTTGACTTTTTATTAAGATCTCTATGCTCATACAAGAATTTGAGATCACTTGCTATGTCATGTGACTGATCAATGGTGTATTTAAGTTTCAATAGTCAAGATTAAAGATGTTTTTAAGGTTATCAATAATCTGGGGACGAAAATAATAATTTGTGTCAAATTCATATGTGTTTTCAATACTTCTCTTCATGGAAAAAATTCTTGATATGGAGCACTACCTCCTGAGTAGGTCCCTATCGGGTGTAAATTCATCAGAATAGTCATATTTCAATATGGATATCGAAAACCCACCCGCCCATCCCCACCCCCTCACCCACCCAAAAAAGAAGAACTAATTCATTACTAAGTTACTTTCATTCTTCAAATAAAATAAAATAATTTCCATAAAAGTCCATTACTTCATTTTTTTTCTATTTTAGCAACTTGCCCCCACAAATCAATTCCAATTGGGTTGTTCTCACCTTTTCTATGATTTCTCATCATATGGAGTCTCTATTTTTTGCCTGCCTAGTTGCTACAATATGTTGATATCTTTGTAAAATTGTCACATATCATTATGCATGATGACTTGAGCATGAAACAATTTTCCTTTCCTTACCCTACCACATTAAAGGGATGGAAAATAATATATAAAGATATAAATCTTCAATTAACTCGCGATTCAGACCCAATTATTATTATTATCGTAAAATTCTCAAATTATAGGGAAACACATAATTTATTTGTGATTGAGGCGCACTTATAATAAAAAGAATAATTACACACGGAGACACTATAAGTTGCACTAGCAACTAAAGGAGGATAGTAAGTATTTCATCAGCCTGTGAAATGAGTTGACTTCTAAAATTCATTAAAATTGGGAATATCAAAAGAAAGAGAATCACACTAATTCTTTTATTGTGGATATGAATATGCAATTCGACTATGAAGAGTAATGATGAAAGATTGATTTGTTTATCTGCGATTATCTATTGATATGCGTTTTTCTTAGTAAACTTATAGGAATAATTGAATTTGGCTTAGTTACAAACCAGAAATAATAATGAAAAATGGCAACAAAAAAAAATGTATAATTTGCATTTTTCATTTTTATAGGTTACTTCCTAGACCAACTTAACAAAATGCTAGAGCTTTAATGGTCCTGCATGTGGCTGATACATAAACAATAAAGACATGGAAGAAAAATTGATTTTTTTTTTGAAAGGTTTGGGGTATGAATTTTTTTAATTTAATTTATGTGATATATATTTTTTAGATCATAAAAATAAATAATTCACTTCTAAATTTGATAATAACTAACTTTATAACTTTTCTTTTTACCTTAAAAGAAAGCTTTTATAACTATACAAATATTATGTCGTGTTTAAGATCTAAATTTCAAAAGTTTTATAGCTACATAATTGTTATGACGGGCCTAATTTACGTCCTTTTTAAATTCTATGTCGATTCAAATTATGTCAGATAAATTATATTGGAGAGAATATAAACACCATCATTAAACAATTATTTTTATTTCCACATATGAATGTAAGATTGTTGTGAAAATCTTAGTAGCTCAGTTAGGTGACTACCTGAACTCTTACCTTGTTGATGAGGGTTCGATTCTCATGTTGTAATTCCCTCGCGCACACAATTTTTTTTGAATAAGTAAAATTATCTGAATTTCCCAATATTGTAAGATTCTTCAATATTTGTTTTGTCCACAACCAACATCCCAAAAGTTGTCACATGGGGAGATGGGGAAGTTGGAAGTTGGAATAGTTGTTAGACCCTCCACTCCAATCATTGAACTACTTTAATAACATAAAGTTCTTGACTAGGAGAACTATTAATAATTAGGGAAAATAATAATAATAATAATAATAATAATAAGATGCAAATGTACAAGTATAATACTAAGTTTCTAGCCAATCACTTTAACCCTACCTAACAATAATAAGATTCTGATCATCATAACATATACACTCTCTTTATTTTAAAAAGAATGACCTAGTTTGACTTGTCATGAAATTTAAGAAAATAAAGAAGACTTTTTGATTTTGTGGTTGTAAATTAGAGTTATGTCAAATGTATCAAAATGTCATTTAATCTTGTGGTTTTAATCATGTCACGTGAAAAACTATTAAAATATTGCCAAAAAAAAAGAGATCGTTCTTTTTTAAACGGAGAGAGTATATATATATATATACACATATTAATTAGGAGTCACAACTCACAAGTTACTAGTCTAATTAGCAACTCAAGCTAATCAAAAGACTACTTATATAGAGGATTTAAATTATATACTCTGATAATTATTCGTGTTATATATTTAACATTTAATAGTAAAATACTTCATTACCATTTACTATAACAATAGAGATATTTAGTAACAGTAATTTTTTTTAAAGATTTTAGGTATCTTTAAAAATGATCTGATTATTTAAATATTTTTTTATTTCATTGGTGAAGATAACTTAAAAGTTTTATATAAATACCAAAATACATAGTAATATGTTCTTCACATTAACTTAGATGAGAAGATATCCATTTTTCATTAATATTTGTTTTGCCTAGCCAATATCAGTTGGTGCAATGATTAGTGATATTATAAGTAGACCTTATAAGAAATAATCATGATAATTGATAAGAGAATAAAGCACTTGATAAAGAGGAATTATTTGATGAATAATGTTGTTGGAGCAATTAATAATGCACCATATAAGTTAAATATTTAGTTACTTGTATTTTACTGTGAAATTATTAGGGAATACTCTTTATTCTTCAGATCAGCCAATCAAAACTAGGAGACCCTGGTTTGCAATAAATTTTAAAGTGATGGAAAATAAATTATAATTACAAATAAAATACGACGAAACATAATTTTATTGATAAACAATGTGAGTACAAATCTGTTCATCCCTTGATTCTTCTCTCATAAGATTTCTCTGTGATTCGAGGACCGTTAGTGGTGTATTTATCGAATTAGGATGATTTGGACTTGATCTCCATGAAAGAATTTGTGTGGATCTTCTTGAAGTATTTGATTCTAAAGAAGAGTGGTATATTTTGATCTTCTTGAAGCATTATATAGGCATACTTAGGATTTAGAGTAGAATAGTCTTCGAGAAACCCTGACTGGAATATGACTCATCTTGTAGAACCCTACAAAATTTTGATGTCTACAACCCCAAAAGTAAATGATATAATAGATACACTACACTCATAACTAGAAAATACAGAATTAGGTATGAAATTTATCGATAATTCCTAGCTAATTCGTCGTTGACTACCTACTTTTATATAATAATAATGATTATGATTTCACGTGAATTCAGTAATTTTTACTTAGACTTTATATTAAAAAGATAAAAATATTTAGCTTGGAAACCAGCTGATTCGATTATTATTGAATATTAATTTGAGATCATTATAGGAATTCATAAAATTAGAATTTTGGATCTGCATGTGATAATAAATTATTCGTGTCAATATATATTGTGTTGTTATTGACCGTCATTTATTTTGCTACTTGTATTATATTTATGAGTTTCCAATTACTTTCCACTATAGTCGTTTTGTATATAGTATTTTCTATTTTTGGGACGGATATATTTGAGTTGAAGGTCTTCCGAAAACAGTTTCTCTATCTCTATGAGATAATGATAAGATCTGCGCACATTTTGCCCTCTTCAGACCCCACTTATGAGATTTCACTCGATATATTATTGTTGTTTATGTGATAATAAATTAAAAGTCCTTTTCTTTTAATTTTGTCTTATATCTTGTTTCATTTTCAGTATAGGTGTGTGGTGAGAGACATGACCTAAAATTTAATTTTGGAATGTGGATAGTTGGTTAGTAGAATCCATGGTTGTGAAGAAATTGTTCAAAAGATAGATAATTATATCCAAAAGCATGTGGGAAGCCATGTGAAATGCACTAATTAAATACATAATCATCCATTAATGAAAGTTTAATTTAACAAAGATTCTAGGTAAGAAATGATTAATATTCTGAACAATGGATCTAGAGCTAAAATCCATAAAAATAGGCATATTTTTTTAACATAGAACTAATTAAACTCCATTATGTTGCCATCATAAAAGACAAATTTACCAAAATGGAAAATTAAAGTAATTACCAATTTTACATCTATGATGTGGTTAGTGATCAATAAATAAGTGAATTGAGAATCCTAAAGAATTCAAATTTAAATTTCAATAGAAGCAAAGATACTAGATGATTATTTCTTTCGACCATCTATTATACCTTGATGGATAGAATTATTTAATTTTTATATTGATAGGAATAACATATAACTAATGAAATTATTCGGCTTACGCGTTAGC
This sequence comes from Solanum aculeatissimum, assembly GCA_038996855.1. Taxonomy (NCBI): domain Eukaryota; kingdom Viridiplantae; phylum Streptophyta; class Magnoliopsida; order Solanales; family Solanaceae; genus Solanum; species Solanum aculeatissimum. The sequence continues at coordinate 5,391 of JBCEWC010002761.1, forward strand.
TGATCCAAAAATCATGATTACCAGGAAAAAATTACTAATATTTTTAAACACCCTTGAGTTGTATGCCTTAAACAACAATAACAACATATCCAGTGGAATCACACAAGTGAGGTTTGGGGAGGGTAAAACACCTTACCATTACTTCATAGAGATAGAGAAGTTGTTTCAGAAAACCCTCGTCTCAAAAATCAAGCCCCATAAGTAGAAGATATTAAATATGAAAAAAAGACTAATAATGAAAAACAAATGATAGTATGTAAATACGATAAAAGTAGCAAATATAAGATGGATAATGATAACACACGATATAAAGACAGAAAAATATCCACTATATTGTATAATTCAAGATTGAGGTTATATTCCTAATAAGCTATAGTCATTGTCATTTACATACTCGAAAGATCCAATTTCCTAACCAATAAGTGTACAAAAATTCATAACATAATTTTCTTAAGAAAAGTTATGGATATATATTTTTGACCAATTAGTCTGTCAAAATAATTGAAAAATACATATCATATACATTATATATATATAGGGTTAGTGGCAGAGTCATAATTTTTACTAAGGGGACTTAAAATCTGAAGAAGTAGACATACAAACTAGTCAAAGGGGGTTCGATATTTACTATATATATACATAAAAAAATATTTAAATCATATATAAATGGTATAATTTTTTCTCGAGATGAACCCCCTAACCAAGAGGTAGCTCCGCCCTGTATAGGGTACTACTAGACCTTGGAATTTTTATATATATATATAGAAAAACATATATTGACCCCTCATGAACATTTGATGGTGTTGGCCACTGAATACTGCTGGTTGCCTACTAGACAAGAAGTCACATGTTTTCAATCCTAGACACTAACTACACTGTTTTATGTGTCTATAATGTTTTGTCTTTTTTTTTCCAAAGAGAGAAAAAGTTTATATACTATAGTCAGTAGTAATATGTGATGTCTCTCAACCTGAACATCCCCACATGTATATAAGTTTGGCAATTCTTTGTCTTGTGGACCAAAATGAGATGCTTCAATCTAATTTCTCAATGAGGACCTTGTATTTCTTTACTAGGATAATATAAACTTTAGCCATGGCTTAGTATAGGTTCAATATAAATAAATTAAAGGAGTGGTATCCAAATATATTGATTAAACAAAGAGGGTATGCATGCATTTATGCTTGAAAGATTCACTCCACTTATTTTTATATCAATATCACGAGTGAATCGAAAGTTGGATCTACATTGGATTTCATTCGAGTCGCCCCAGCCATCTATCCTCCTGAGGAGGAGTTTGATTTCAAACCCTGGTTCGAACAAGAGGAGTACGCCAGACTTTGATCATTCCACTAATACTTCCCCTGTTCATTTACTTGTCATTATTTTGCTTTTCGAGGTCAATTTTACTAAATTTCAAAATTAAATTGAAGTAGCTAAATAATATTGTTATAAGTTGCAATTTTTCTCATATTAATATGATGAAAAAATACATCTTAAAATGTTGGTCAAAGTCCATGTAGTTTGACCTTAATAAGTAAAAGTGTGACAAGTAAAAGTGAACGGAGGGAGCAGTTATTATCTCATAAGTCATTTTTTGGTAGAAGAAAGGTGTCCTTTTGAGATCATAAGTAGTCGTAAATATTAATTAAGTAATTATCTGAGAAATTAACCTGAATTTTACCTATTAACTATCATTTAAAATGAGTCCATTCTAACAATAATATCATACGTTAGGGTAGATATTATATTTGATGATTGTACATTGCTTATCTATAAGGTTATAGGCAATTAGAGTCGTCTAATCTAAGTTGTCATATAAAGTCCAACTAAATTAGACATAATGATGGATTATCGACATTACGTCCATTAATTAGCCACATTATCACCCTTCTTAATCTTGATTAAAGCTTGTTTTGGCAGTCATTTTCATTTAATTATTTTATTATTAGCTTCTTTTGATAAAGGTATATGCAATTATGTGGACCTTAATCCTCACTTAATTTCTCCACTACATCTTACACAATTTTATTTTAATACAAGCTTAGTGATTATTATATAGTATATATTAACTTTGGAATGAGGATTTCCCCCCCTTATTTTATGCTATAAAGATAACAACATTAATTTGATATCTCTAATGCTTGTTAGAATATTTTCCTCATTTTTATTGGATATTCTTAATTTACGTGGTGTAATTTAATTAAATATATAATTTAAGAAATATAAGAAAATTTTATAATTATTTTTTATTTTAGTGTATTCGAGTACATTATTTGTTAGATACGCGAGATTCAACATGGATAAAATATGGATGCGTCATTAAACATTTGTCAAAGAGGAAATGTGTTTCTTTTTTGACTGAATAAAAAAAGAAAAATGTATCATATAAATTGGAACAGAAAAAAATAGTAATTAAGATAAGCACAAGGGGTTGTTCGAATGTAATTAACCATCATTTATCTCCAATTCGAAAATTATGGATTTGAGTTACTAAACAGGCTGAGTGGCTTAAGGCATTGGTTTGCTAAATCGACATACAAGAAGACTGTATCATGGGTTCGAAGAGCAAAAGGACTATTAATTGGCTATTGAGTTAATTACTTGTTGATTCAAATATATCTATATATACATACAATTTTTTTTCCAAGGAGAACATACCAACAACCTCTTAAATTTATCAGTATATTTTATTTCGACGTTCAATCTATGGTATACTTGGATTGAGCACATGAACATATAATAAAGTCTTCCTATTAGACATTTCCAACTCAAAATTCCAAAAACTGTGTTCTCAAGATAAACTACTTAAAATAAGTCATCTTCTTAAATTATAGACATTTATTCACTAAGCTACAAAAGCTTATGCATGTTGTAAATTTCAATTGATGTTGATGTGTATAACTAAAGAAAGAAAAGTATTTATTTTACATGATTATATTAATTTATATATGAAATAAGCGCTTGTGAACACACACATAAATTTTTTCTAAAATATGAATTGAAAGTATTTAGTAGGACCTTTTAACATGTGTTCAGATATTCAATTAAACATATAATAATTTAAGTATTTAAATAAAATTTACTGATAAATTTAAGGAATCAAGCATGACGCATTTTGCCTTTCTTTTATGAGATAAACGTGTGGTTTAATCTTGGTATAGAATTACTTAGAAGGGCCAATAATTGCCCTCTAGAAGAAACATTATGGCTAATCAAGTCAAGATTGATAGAAAATGAACGTTTGAATGACATCAACCTTGATATAAAATGGTGAAAAGGGGCCACCAAAAACTATACCATAAAAAATAAGGGGAAAAAAGGGTGGGAGTGGGGGTAGGGTGGTCATAATATAGCAAATCTAGGAGTATCGTACTTTTATGATAATATTTTTTCAATATCAATGATGTTAAAATCTAAGGATAATCCCCGTTACGTAAGAAAAGGGAAAAAGTGAAAGAATGTGCAAGAAGAGGGGGAAAAATTTAGCCCTTTTTTCTTTTTTCTCAAATTAAATGAGTTAAATTGTGATGGTGATGTGCACAATTACTTCAACTTGAAATTGTTTTGCTATATTATAATCCAATTATTCAATGATAATGACACTTTCTTTTTGATTTTACACTCGATGTATGGTATTTGTATTAGAGTTCAATTACTAAATTCAGATCGCGTCTCGCAGGAAATATTTCTGGGGCGGCGCGACCAACAAAATTATTTTTCATTCTCAAATTCTCGAATCCAGAACCTAGCTCTAGTTTAAAATGAAGGGATCTCAACCATTTTCACGACTCCATTATAACTTATTTTCTTGATAATGACACTTAATTAGGGTCCAAAACGTAAATCATACTTTAATTTTAGGGCGTGTAATCAAATCAAATTAATAAAGAAATTATGGAGACTAATCGAAATGAGAGGTCCTTAATTAATTACAGCCTTAAGTCTAAAGTATGAATTATGACCACTGAGGTGTTTAATAAAAATAAAATATACTATATAGTACTGATATAACTAGGATGGCATATAGGAGCACTATGAAACTAGGTCAACATTTCTACACAGTGATCGAGTTAATATCTTAGATGATCATTCAACTAACAATGTTTTTCACAGAAAGTCACTCAATCGATAAGATAAATTTTGATGATTATATAAAAAATAGTAATTTTCTAGTAGTGTAATCATGTAGTCGGCCTAAACAGAAAATTAGAGTCTCTCTAATATAAATATTTACCATTAATAGTCATATATATTGTTACACCTAGTCAAATAAGACGATAATTACATAGGCAACTAACACAATTATTACTACAATTTGCCTAATTTTGGCATTAACTTTTTTATTTTATTTTATTTTATATGTATATATTTTTTTCTCAATAATATGATTTTTCTACGAGCAATTTTTGAATTTTGCGTTATTTAAGAACACTAGTCTTGTTGTATGCGCTTTTCACGTGATCACAACGAGAAAAATTTAATTTAATTATGATCTTATAAAAAATAAATAATTTACTACAAAAGTAATTTTGATAATTATTTATTTATAAAGGTCCTATATATAGAGAGATTCTATCACTAATTAGAACTCATGGTAATTATTTATTTTTAACTACTCACTATAGAATCTCTATATATAAAGGACCTTTATAAATAAATAATTATCTTGATTTGATTCAAATAAGGAAAGAGTAGAAGTCATCAAATAAGAAAGATTTAGGAGTCTTTCCCACGGCTATAAGTCTTTATTTTATCACTTATTTTCATATATTTTAAAAGTCAATATAATAAATATAATAAAATAATAATTTAAAGAAAAATATTGAAAAAATAATTTTATCTAAAACAGAGTATTTTAACGAAGGACAAAAAATTCAATTATCATTTCTAAGGGTCTTCACGCTTTTAATATAGTATAAATTATTGATCTATCAAGTAACACAGGGCATGAAAAAGTGGTTAAAGTATGATTATGAATTTATGATGTAGACTTAATGTTAGTTTAATTTAATCAAATCAATAAAAATGAAAGTCTAAGTGGGAATGGTCAAAATATACATAAATTCAGGATTTTTCTTCAACTAATATAAGGGAAAATATGTCAATTATTTCTAATGTAACTATTCAATGATAAAATGATTGCAATATATTTAATATAATGTAACGAGTTCAAATTCATAATAGTCACTATCATTCACTTTGATTTTCTTCTAAATTTTTTAATTAATTATTTTATTTTGATTGGAGCTTAAAGTGAACCTTTGAAATAATATTGTCAATTTTTCATAATATAATATACAATAAGTAATCTTTTTTAAAAATATTAAAATCGAACCTAATCGTCACCAAAAAATTATAAACTTTTTGGAAATTGATGAATAGTCCTAACCGAAAGTAACCGTCATCAAGGCAATAAAAATAACAAATAAGTGACAAGCTAATAAAAACAAAAGAATTACTTCCTCGGTTCACTTTTACTCGTCACTATTTTACTTATTGAGGTCAAACTATATGAGTTTTGACCAATACTTTAAAATATAGTTTTTCATCATATTAATATAAGAAGGATTGCAACTGATATCATTTTTCGTATACTTTTCAACCATCTAAATTTTAAATTTCAAATATTCAATTTAGCTTTGAAATTTAGTTAAGTTGATCTCGAAAAATGAAATAATGACAAGTAAAAATGAATAGAGAAATGAGACTAATAAAATTCTTTGTATTCACGGATTATGGTGAAATGGTTGAGATTCCTCTAAAGATCTCAAATTTGGAAACTTGAGAATGAAAATTCTATTGAGACCGTCAAGAGCTAAGCTAGTAAAGGTCTAAGGGTTCAACCCTTTCGAAGGAAAATTATACTGTTATAGATAGATTATCTTTTAGATATATATATATATACACACACACACTAGATGTTCAATTTTCTCTGATTTTTTCGTGTATTTACTTATTCATATTTTGAAACCAATTAATGAAAATTTTGAATTCATCGTTGAAAAGAGTGCTTTGAATTTGAATTTAGTCGAACTCGGAATTCGAAAAGTGGACCCACTCCTAGACCAAGTTGTCTAATTTTCCATTTGCCTTTGGTCCCTCATAACATGGAGCAATTTATGCCACTTTTCCCCACTATAAATTTCTCACTTCCTCCCCTCCCAAATTCCCACTCTTTTTTTCCTCTCTTTTCCCCTCAAAATACCCATAAATCCCAAGTTAGATAAACAGAGTCCCAAAAAAGGGGGGAAATTCTTGCCTCACAAAAAGGATTGAACCTTTTTTTGACTGATTTTTTTCAAGAAATGGACATAGAATTGGCAAAGTGTGAGTGTTGTGGCCTAAAAGAAGATTGCACACAAGACTACATTAGTCAAGTTAAAGAGAATTTTGATGGAAAATGGCTATGTGGGCTTTGTTCAGAAGCAGTTAGAGATGAAGTAAACAGAGGAAAAAAACAATTTCTTTGTATGGAAGATGCTGTTAAAGCACATATGTCATTTTGTAGAAAATATAAATCTAATCCAGCAATTAAAGTAGCTGATGGAATGAGGCAAATGCTAAGGAGAAGATCTGATTTAACATCATCATCATCATCATCCTCAAATTCATCTAATTCCAAGAAGTATTCAAGATCAGCAAGTTCTATCTCCTATTATTAGTTAAGACAACTGTCTCAGTCTCAAACAAGTTGGAATCGACTATATGATAAAAGGGTAACTTCAACTTTAATAAAAAGTGGTCTAACAACAAGTCTTTTTCATGGAGAAATCTTTTCTTGATTCCCATCTTGTCTTGTACAAAGGATGTTTGTTTTTTCAATCTACTAGTGGAGATAGTATTTTTTTTTTTTGGTTATATGAGTATGTTTTGACTTATTACTTTTTTGCAAATCGCACAAGAGATTTTCAACGACAATAATAATTATGCCTCCGACATAAATAAATCGAAATCGGCTATGGGAATTTTAATTTTTATATTTAAGCTCATTTTTAATGGAAAGAAATGTTTTTTCTACAATAATGGAGTTTTTTTAATCAATCTTTGACAAAATTTTCTCCTTTTTTTTGACAAAAGTTTGAAAGGATTTTTTGATTTAACAATGAACTTTTTCTTGTGTTAGGACTTATTCCCAAACTCTTATTACATTTTTTAAAAAAAAGTTTTTTTGAACATTTTTTATAATTAATTAATCTTGAAAACCACTCAAATAAACTAGGAAGATCCCAATGCAGATATGTTAATTTTAATATTTAAGGTCAACTTCCCACTAAACCAGAAATATTGTTATAGGAATCATATCATATGCTTCAATAATAACTTTATGTTTAAGATGCTTTCATTATAAAAGTTGAAAACCTTTTAACAAAAATATTTTTGTTTCATAATTAAAGAAGTTTAAAGTATTTTGATGGAACACTTAATTAATTGTCTGATTAATTAAGCTAAACTTTATTGACCAATTATTCAAGTTTTAATTTAATTTATATAGAGGATGATTCATCACAATGCCCTGTGTTGTACATAAAGTTGAATTAGCTCACCAACTATTTTAACAATTAATGAAAATTAATTATACAACTCAACTAACACATGACTTGATTTCATTAACCTTTTTTTATTAGCCTATTATTTTCAAAAGTACAACTGAATTTACTATTAAAAATATGTAAATTTTTTCAGGAATATTTAGATGTTATCAAAAATAAAAAGTCTGTTGAAAATGTATCGACAATCCGTTATTCGAGGGATTGAGTCGAAAGTTTACGTTATTTTAATAGTGATGGTAAGATTTGGTGATCAATTTACACATGATTTGATTTTTGATGAGTTTGGAAAATATAATTAATAAGTTGATATTATATGATTTTTCTTGCTTTTTAATAATGGCATGCACATTTTAAATTGTCCCATGATCATGGAGCTAATTCCTATAGTGAAATTGTTGAAATCAAAACCAATGGAATTAGAAAAATAAAGAAAAATGAGCCACTTCTTATCTACTTCAATAAGGTTATGTGTTGTCAAAATGCTACACTTTAGAGTGTAGACCATTGACATCTTAAGTTCCAAATAATCTAACTCCAGTCAAGCCAAGATTAATGGAGTTGGCCTTTTCAATTTTACTTAAGTGTTTTGTACTAATATTGAGTGGTAGAGCCAAAATTTAGTAATGGGACGTCCTTCAACGTCGTGCAACTTATCTAGGGCATGACTTTAGATATAGAAGGTTGTAAAGAATAGCAGTGTGTTGTTTTGTATTTGTCCTTATTTGTGATTCTAATATTGCTCATGTAGTTTCTTGTCCTTTGAAGTCTGTTATAATTTGTTGTTTCTTATAGTACTTTGACTATCGTATTATTTTATTTTTATTATTGTCCTGTTACTATATGTTATTTCTTGCAATCTTGTACTGTGATTATTTCTTTTTCTAGATTGCTCTGGATTAGGATTACTTTTCTCCTTAAGCCGAGGGTTTATTAGAAACTAGGGGTGTGCATCGGTCGGTTCCGTTCAATTTTATACATTATTAATTCGGTTTTCAGTTTGTAACTATGCTAAACCAATAAAATAATTTTTATCGTTTTTTAGTTTATCGATTTTAAGTCCTTAATGGTTCGGTTTTCGGTTTACCCGATATGGATGATAATGAGAATTCGCATTAGTAAAAATAGATGGAGTACGAAAGAGTAAAGACTAAATACTAAAGTAGATAACTAATCACTTAATTATGGTAAAGATTAAAATAGATAAAGTACTACTATAATGTCCTATTACTATTAAATTACTAATATTTAATATTTACGAAGGAGAAAAATAGTAAATTATTATAATCTTATTGGGTTATCGATTTACCCAATAACCCAATGGTAAAAACTGATATTGAACCAATAACCCAATAATGTTTTTTTCAAAACTATTAAAAACCTGATAACCTAATAACGTTTTTATCAGTTCGGTTTATCAGTCGGTTCGGTTTTTGCACGCCCCTATTAGAAACAGTCTATCTACCTCTAAGGTAAGGATATATAAGGTTTGCATACATTTTATCCGGCCTTCCCAAACTCCATTTTATGAATTAAACTGAATATGTTATTGTCGTCATTATCATTGAGCGTTAATTTGTATAATTGTAAATAATATTTTTCTGTGAAAAGCAATATATGTTGATACAATGTGCCAACAATGCTTAAAAACAATAAATAAATTTGAATGAGTAACCAAAACCTGAAATTACCGTACAAAACCTTAACTCATGACTTATGAGACCGGACCAATCCTTTAGGTATCTTTTAAAAATAGGTTTAGACTAAAGTTATTGTGCTCCTGGCACCTGTTGACAAATTAAAGTAGGCTGATAGAAAATCTCCCTGTTATGACCAAAGGTTGTTACTCATGCATGACTAACTCGAAATAGTCCGATAATATTTTTAAAAAATCTTGTGTACATATCATTGTGTAAGCGATGGTACACTACATATGGAGCATGAAATCACCACAAAATTTGCAAAGACGAGATAAGCCTTCGAAGAAATCGAATCCATTGATGTTATCGTGATGATGTGATTGAACGTTCATTCGATTCAAACCTAGCCTTGGCTTCAAGAGTCATCTAATTACCAAGTCTAAGTTGAAAGTGTGTATTATTGTGCCATGAACTTAAGTTAAAACAGTCTCATGTTATGCTGTACTTCTTCAAATTAGAAAAATAAAATAAAATTCCTCCAATCCAAAATTTGAATGATCTTTCACTTCACTCTGAAAAATTGTTAGACAAGTAGAATCTATGACAACTTAATATTTAGATTTAGTGGCCCCAAATATTTAGCTCTTTTTTTGTGGAGGATTTGATGGATGGACCCAACTGTTAATTTTTTTGTTCCTTAAGTACAAAGCATAATAAATTGCCACACCTAAATGTTAATTGTCAAAAGTCTATCAAAAAATGAAGCATGGGACTGGACATATCTTTTGAAAATTTATCATATGACATCATTTGTGTTTAATAATATCATTATTGATTAATATCATTGACACAATGTATAGAAAAAATAAGTAGCACATGATAAATCATAGTGAAGAGTGATATACATACAATGAATTTTCAATTTCTAGTCAATTAATTGAGTTGTTTTTGTAATGTCCACTAATTTAAATTGGAGTAATTAATTTCTTGATTAGGTATATGTATGCTAGGTTTTGATGTAACCAAGTCACTTGGGTTCCTAAATATAGGGAAGGCAAATTGTAGGTAGGGGCCTAATATGCCAAATGGTAGTCATTTGGTATGTTGTTTAATTACATACTTTAATTAGATGAAAAGATTGATTGATTGATTAATATGGAGGGATTCACGAATTTGAACGAGTTATGGAAATAGTCTTTTACAATAATACAAATAAGATCGTCCACAATGAACTATTATGATCCGACCCTTTTCCAGTAGTCACAAGGAGATGTAGAAACTCAAGGGGACAACAATTTTCATTAGTCATGTGGTTTCATACATGTAAATTTAGTAAATCTCCTAGTTATTATTCAATGATCTTGGGTTACAATATTAAAAAAAAAGGCTAAAAACAAGGACTTGATCCTTAATCAGAGGTCTCGAATTCGAGTTTCCTTGGGTACAGAGTCACGTTTGTTAGGAAGTACTTTATTACCCAATGTGGGATTTTCTAGTCGAATCTAGATGTAGTCGGACTCCAATGTGGATACCTGACACCGAGTGAACTTCATTTTTTTTTTGTTCCTAATCAACTTATGTGTGAGAAGGAGATCTTAGACTACTTCTATTGATTTATATAAATATAATTATGATACATCATTCCTATATGATATGTGGTAGATGTATAGGATTTAGTCATAAGAAGACACATGCATTTTATTATTTTATAAATAATTAATAATATTTGGTACAGGAATTTTCATGAATTCACATTGGACTCCATTCACCATCTAGATTAAAAATGAATGGTGGATGGTAGAAAGTTATTGAATATCAACACTTTTAGATGCAACTTGAGAAAATTATATTAAAATTCACTAACTCAATTGGAGTAGCTTAGCAATCATGTTAGTTTTATAACTTAATTAGTTTTTGAAAAAAAGAAAAACATCTCGTGTCCAACTCAATCTCAAAATTAATTCATAAAAGGAAGAACTGTTCAAGATACTTCAAAACTATATCATGACCATTTTATGTTTTCACTCGACAAAAGAAATGACACTCAACACCTGCTCCATGCTCAAGATTGGACATTTGGAACGTGAACAACATAAGATAGATGGATCAACATAAAAAATGACTTTGATATCACGATTAAATAAATGAACTATTGGCTTATATATAGTAGCTGATTTTTTTTTGACTTTTGTTAGAGATCAAAGGGGGTCTTCGAACAAAAACTCAAGTGACGGTATAATTATAAAATTCTTTTGATATAATTAGAATGACCATATCTTTCAATATACAAGGAGTTAGAGGACCTATTACATATCAAATTGAAGTTCTACGAATCTAATTTTCAATGCACTAAATTGTTTGCCTATTCGACATCGAAGTAAAAAATTATGATCGTTTTATCATAGATTATCCGGACAAACTTGGTCACAGATTGGTGTCGAATTTTGACCGCCTTTAAAAGGGGCTTTTTGCACTTAAAAAGGGGCAATTATTATATTTTCTCAAAGCAAAATGTCTAGCAGCCATTGGAACCCATAAACAAGGTAGGAATCAAGCGAGGGCGAAGCTAGTAAGGATCGAGAGTGTTCATTCGAATCTCATTCAATGAAAAATTATATTATTTATATATGATTAAAATTATATTTTATATATCTAATGGATATTCAATTTCATTCGTCTTCTTTGTATGTTTACTTAATCGTATTTTGAATCCCTTCAACAAAAATTATGCTCCGCCGCAACAATGTCTATCTTTTTTAAATCCCTACTTGGGTCCTCCCCAAAAAGTATTATATTTTTTTATATTTTCATTTTTTTTTAAAAAAAATTGGCTTACCTATATATAGAAAGAAAAAGTAGTAACAAACTATTACTATTATTATCTATATTTACAAACAAGATAATATACTACTCCTTGCGTTTTAAAAAGAGTAACCTAATTTTAAAAAAAAATGATCCTTTTTTTTTGACAAAATTTTAATCTCAACTTTTCACGTGGCAAGTTTAAGGTTATAAAATTAAATGACATTTTGGTACATTTAACATAAGTTTAAGTTAGGATCACAAAATTGAAAATTTTTCTTTTTTTTTCTTAAATTTCGTATCAAGTCAAATTAAATCATTCTTTTTTAAACAAAGAAAGTATTAAAATTGTGATATTATAATACAAGATATCTTACTATTTCTTATCTAAACCATGGCTTAGGGAAGCAGTTGATCCAAAATCTCAAATTTTATACCATCTATAAATCTATATATAATCTAAATCTTTACCAAATAAATGAAATGATCTGTTGGGGTAAATGTGTCATTATAATACCCCAAATATTCTACAGGAAATATGACCGTTGTATTCAAATTTCAAAATCCATATATCTTCTTCAACCACAAAAAGAAACACCAGATTTTGGGTATTTTCCATATCTCAAAATACCATGAAATCAACACAAGTTTCAACTCCAAATTCTTCTGTGAAATCATCGTCCACCACCGTCATGGATTCCGAGATGAAAGACAGCTACTATTTCCCGGGATGTCGAAAAGATACCAATTGTAATTGCGAAATCTGCTTAGCCAGTTTCAATGCAACTCTCGATCTGATGACTAACAGCATGCACAAGAGCTCTATTACAAAACTTTCAGCGGCTAGAGCTCTTCAATTTCCAAGAAGCCCCATTTCTTACAGTCCATCGAGGAGTCTTTCGACCCCCAAATCGAGCAGCAACAGTTCTGCTTCTTCGTCCATGTCCCTTCCGCTCAATTCGACAGCAAGAGGGAGCTTTCATGAGAAGGTGAAGAGGAGGAAGAAAGAATTCGGTTTTGGGGTTTTGTTGATGAGATTGATTTTTGGATTAGGTGTTGTTTTGGGGTTGGAATTTGGGTTTTCTTGGGTGGTTTCTGGGTTCTTGCAGCCTCAGTTGTCGCAACAAATTGTTAAGAATTTGAGTGAAAAATCATGGGGTTTGAAGGATTTTGATGAAAGATTGATATTCTTTAAGAAGGAGCTTGAAGGTCTAATTAATGACGAAGAAATATCAAGTTGCAGCCCTCTTAATTCTACTTGGAAAATCAACCAGGTATGCTGGATTATTGTCTTTGTCGTTCTATGTATATTCTTACTACATGTCAAGGGATACCAAAATTAAGTTGATTTTTCAACTAAATTCTAGGATGGTTTGCTTTTGAATTCACGATGTACATTGTACAAGTCCAATTCAGAAGAGTTAAGCATATGGGGATGGCCTTTACAAACAGCTGGTTTGCTCACAGCTGGTTTTTCTGCGCATTCGTATACCATATTATCAGGAAGACTCACTGAGGTAACAGAATTTCGACTATGTTCTGTTTGTGTCTTTTTTCCCCCTTGAAGTCAGTGTCATCAAGTTAAGGTTTTGTTGTTCTTTTCATCTTCATTTCGAACAGTGGTCCAACGGAGAGATTGGTTACTTGATTAGAAAGTCTAATAGTTCATGGACTCAACAAAAATGGAGTGCTTCAGCTGTGCAAATGGACCCAAATACATGGATTTTAGAGTACAGTCAAAGTCCTTTAACTGAAAATGGAAAATTGGTTTCAGCTGTGTTGGAGTTTTTAAAGTTCAGGCTGGGAAGAGAAGTTCAAAAGTTGAAACAAGAGTTCTGGCTGTCGTCTTCTTTCACGAGACAGCACAGTGATTTCACAACAGAGAGGCTCCAGATTCCAACCTGAATAGAACTTGCAAGATTGGGTTTTGACGTTCTTATGAAAAAGCTGTCTCATCCCTCATGAGAGCTTCCGTTTTAGCTCTATATGTTTGTTATTTTGAACCTTGAGAAATCAATTTTAGCATCTTTTGGTACTACATTGTTTTGTAGTACATTTCAACTGTAAATCTTATATCATCTGTAACCAGAAATGCTCTGCCTGCACTTAATTTGATGAAATTGAATGCTAAAGAATGAAGACGATATGATACAATGTAACATACGACTAATTCTATTTTACAAATTGCTGTCACCAGTAGTCTTTACAAGAACAAGAGCCGTCTCTGTAATGGTGAAATCTAGTTCTATCTCTTACAACTATTTCTCTCTCAAACACCTTAGATGCCAACTTCATAAAGTTATGGCAATCTTCACAGATCCTTAAGTTCTTGATTATATGGATTGGTGATCCCCTATTGCTTTTCAGTAATCCGTAACAAAAAGCCAGCTTCTCGCTGTGCAAAAGAACCACGTCCTTCTTCTCGTCCTCATCTACATCAATTAAAATAACACTGGTGTTTGGAGCATAACCGACCTGCTTCAACGTGCAAACTACTTCATCTAGCTTTGCATAGATGTCGTCAGCATGTTTATGACGCTTATCAGCAGTTAAAAATTCGTGTATCTCATGGTCCATTTCAATCTTACTGTGTCCCCGTTCCTTCAATATGCCTTTGTGTTTCATAAGTTGCCTCACCTCCCCAACATCTTCCCATCTTTTTCCTTTAGCATAAAAGTTTGATAAGAAGACATAAGCCCCATCATGTTCAGGATCTAACTCGAGGAGCCTTTTAGCTGCAAACTCTCCTAGTTCAAACTCACTGTGAATCCGACAAGCAGCCATTAGTGAACCCCAAATGACAACATTTGGTGCCATAGGCATAGTTTCTACCAGCTCCAAGGCTTCTCTGAGACGATTCGCTCGGCCATAAAGGTCCACCATACAACCATAGTGTTCAAGTTTAGGTGTGATATTATGCTCATTCACCATTGATGAGAAGATCTGTTGTCCCTCGTCAACTAGTCCAGCATGGCTACAAGCGTATAGAACAGCCACAAATGTAATCCAATTGGGCTCTTTCATTTGACGAAAAAGCATCAAGGCCTGATCAGCCTCCCCATGAATCGCATGCGCGCTAATCATACTAGTCCATGAAATAACATTTTTCCTTCGCATTCGACTAAATACTCCTTTTGCTCCATCTAGATACCCACATTTGGCATACATATCAATTAGCGCATTATTTACAGGCAAAGCTTCTCGAAATCTATACTTGTCAACAATCATATGGACTCTTTTTGCTTGATCCAATGCGCCGAGATTAGCACAGGCTGAGATAATACTTAACATAGTTACTTGGTCAGGCTTCACTCCAGATGCCTGCATTTTGTCAAGTAACTTCAGAGCTTCTTGAGGTTGAACGCTCTCTGCATAGCCAGATATCATTGCACTCCAACAAACCAAGTCCTTATTTGTTATTTGATCAAAAATATAGCGTGCAGCTTCAACTTGCCCAGCCTTTGAGTATCCTGAAATCATGGCAGTTGATACCACCAAATTCTTTTGTGACAGTTTTTCATATAAATTCTGAGCCAAATCCATGCACCCACAGCCTGCATACATGCTGATAAGAGAACTTTGCAGACGAGAATCAGCAATGATATTATTCTCTGATATTAACCCATGAATCACTTTACCAATGGCTAAATTCCCAGTTCGACCACAAGCAGATAGAATGGTTGTGAAAACTCTTGCATCGGGTTCCACGTTAGAGCTCCTCATCTCTTCCAACAGCACCAATACATCATCAAAATGGCCATTCTGACAGTAACTGTTAAACACACAGCAGAAAGGTCAGCAAGCTATAAATAAGAAACTTAATAGACATCACTATTTTTTAAGCAATTCTGAACCGTAGTGTCAAATAACCATGCAACTAAACATCTTTGAAAATTCATCAACTAAAAATGATTCAACAACAACAAATAACAAAACACGTGCACACCCAACTCCAAACCAGCGGGGATTGGCATATGAATCCTCCATATCTATTCCGCTCCATCAAGGTCAGTTTCATTCCACTTCTTAACAACAGGTTTATTTCTCGAGACAAATTTTGAGTTCCTTAAACTAAGTATTCTCTACTAAAAGCAATTCAACGAATAGTTAAAATTCCATGTTCAACTCAATTTACCCATGCACTATACATCAGTATTTCCAAAAGAAAGTCTTTTTCTTTTTGTCCATTGGGCAACAGGGAAACAAAATTAGTCCTCTTAGATAATTAAATGGAGAACAACATACCCATTAATCATTATATCCCAAGCTACAATATCTCTTTGCGACATTTTATCAAACACCAACCGTGCATCTTGAATTTGCCCACAAGATGCATACATCGCAAGCAGAGCCGTCTGAATAAACGGGTCTGAATCAAACCCAAGTTTACAAACCAACCCATGAATCTCCACCCCTTCACGCAACGCCAAAACTCTCGAGGCAGCTTTCAGCAATGGTGGGAAGCTAAACCTGTCAATCTCCAACCCATTTCTTCTACCATTCTCTAAAAACAATAAGGCGTTATTGGGCTCCTTAGAACGTGAAAGTTCACGAAATAGCTTGTTGATGAGATGGGTTTGTGGGTTTTGCAAAGTGGAGAAGATGGAAAGTGAATAGTGAAGGGCTGAAGGGAAAGGAATGGAAGAAAGAATGAGGTTGAAAAGGAGGGAATCGGAATCGGATAAGCTTTGACGGAGGATTTGGGTGTGGACTTGTTTCAGCTGAGGGAGGGAGGTGGCTATGGAGATGGAGGTGGATAGGTGCAGGTGGATGGGTGGTGGAAGGAGAGTGTGTGGGGTGGGGAAGGGGGTGATGGGGTGCGTCATCATAGCCATGGCATGTGGAGCTCGGGAAGCTCTACAATGGCGACTTTGGAGTGTTCCAGTGATATACTCTTGAGATAATTATTCCGTCAAAGAAAATTTTTATAAAAAGCAAACAATAGGAATTAAACAAAATCAAAGACCCAAGTATTTAATTAACAATAATCATTGTATTTATATCCAGATGTATCAGATCTCTAACTATACTTATATTAATTATTTTAAAATATAAACGCTCCAATTAACTACAAATACAAAAACAAAATAATAAAGAAAATATAAATATTTATGCGAATACAAATACAATAATAAAACTTAAGTCACCCCAATTACGATCTACCCCATCATTAAACTATTGGAACCAGCCGAACATGCTAATATTGTTAACGATCACCCAACTCCATTCACTATTATCTTTCTCCATCTCCTCCACTACTTACAATTTCAATCACAATATAATAATTGAAACTACCAAAAAAACACTTACATAACTAGTCAAATGGTAGAGGGAGTATAAATGACTGAGAGATTAACAATAGTAAATCGAATTCAACAATAAAAGATAAAAGAAAATGTAATGAAATTTGATCAAAATACAACTATAAAAAATATTGGTAACCTGATTCTTGAGAGGGGTAAAGAGGTTGAAATCGTGAAGAAAATGATAATGACAATATGTTTGGAGATTTTTTTTGTTTTGCAAAAAATTTAAAAGGAAAGAAGAGAATGAGGTTGAGCTATGGAGAGAGAGTGAAATTTAATTTTATTATAGGAGATTGATTATAAATATGAGATTTGCTATTAAAAAAAAAAAACGTATAGTGATTTATGATAATTCTTTTAAACTATAATTGTTTTTCATAAATACATAACACATATTTGCACGTTGGCTTTTAATAAAGTATGCATGTATATGATCCTTTTTGAAATCTCAATATAATGAATATGTTGTTTTTTATGTGTCAACTATGCTAGATTATGTAGAATTCATAAACATGCTTATGTTTTTTTTATCCTGATTACATAAAATATATTTTTTTATAGAGTTAAATATCTTTTTAACTTGAAAAATATTAAAGCTATTTAAGTTGGTATTCTGTCTAAGTAGTAAGAAGAATTTTGGATAAAGAGCAACTCGAGAGTACTCAACTTCAATCACAAAACTAAAAGACACAATTTCAAAAGTAATGATCCCCACGTATAGTTCTTTTGAAAAGTAACCATTTAGCCCTTGGTACATTGGATAGTCGATGCAAAATTCATTTGAAGCATGAACTACCAATCTATCTTTCTTTTAAAAAAAGTGAAAAATATATCTAATTCATTTTAGGTATATGCTAATAACCATTTAAGTTCGTCATCAATTGGTATTAGTGAAATTTTTTTCCAAATAAGTCGATTAAGTAGACAAATATATACTATGTAAGTCATGTCACATAGAATAATATATTATATATTAACTTGTTTAATTTTATATAAATTTAAATATCTTTTTGTATTGAAATCCAATTAAAAAAACACGTTTATATATCATCTCATTTTAAAATGATTTTTATTGTATCAAAGAGTTGTACTTGTTGACCCGATTTGTATCCGACCCCGATTACGCTCCGTTATCAAACCAATGGTATACCTTTGATCAAATCAGACTGTGAAATTAGGTGCAACAATGGCAGAATTGCTCATTGAATTGAATGGACTTCTCATCTCCAGAAAGGTTTGATTTTTCTCTGAGCCCAAATGCTTCGTGTTCAAATGGGTACCCATTTTTCTCTTCTTTTCTAGTCCATTTGGTAATTTCATTTATTCTATGTCATCCTTTTGTTTTCAAAAATTTGAGTGAAAAATCAAATATGCTCTAAAGTATTGATTTTTTCGAGCTTCATACTGAAATTTCAGGTGTGTGAGTTTCATACTTGAATTATCAGCACCTTTCAGGTTTAAAAAAAGGTGAACAATTGGTAGTAGAGGTGTGTTTTGATAATAGTTGATGATAGTTCAACTAGAAAACTCGCACACCGGGTAGTTGAAGAAATTGAAAAGTCGGGATGTTTGTGTGCTTTGACCATTAACTCAAATTTTTATTTATTTCAGAATCCTTTTGAAGATATGCTTATTTATCTGCTTATTTAAATTCATAGATTGCTCTGACAACTGAAGAAAGTAAACTACTAAATTCATGGAGGCAATCTGCTGTAAGAGATTTTGGAATTGGTGCACTTGGTGCTTCCCTTGCCACTTGGTTAGGTACAATGCCTATATTTACTTGTCAATTTGTTTATATCATTAGATAATTCTTTGTTAATATTGTTTTTTTTCGGAGGGGGCGCATATATGCTATTTTTTTCCACTCCAGAAGAAAATGAAGTAATTAAATGGGCCAAAATCTTTAGTTTCATAGTAATCAATTCAAGAAGCAAAACACAAGATCAAAATATGGCTCAGTTATTTCTGGATAAGTAATATCTTGCTTTGTTCCTTTAAGTGGATAGGGGTATCCCCTGATACTTTTCATGGTTCATGAATTCTTTTTATTAGATCCTCCAACCCTGCCTATAAATAATGAAGTTATGTTTTTGGTAAATTTTTCTCATGGCATATTTTGATATATACTGCTGCTTCTTTCATTTCAAAGGCTGTGGTGTCAATTTTCGCTTATAAAGTAAAAGAGGGGAAGAGAGTATGCACCCACTATCTGTTCTGATTGTGTTGCATTGTTGGGCTTAACTCTAGCATTCAATTTGTAATAAATAGGGAAAAGTCTACATTTTCCTATAAACTTATCTAAATTTATCATATATGTAATCCATTAAAATTTTCTATAAAAGGACCTCTTCTTTACCCAAACACACTGTATATGCCCTTCATTTTTAGATTTTAACTATGCATATTTTATGCGCTGACCATTTTGCATTACCATCTAAGTGGCACCTATGGAAATGAGCGACGGAAAAAACTCCAATTATGCCTCTGAACTTGTGAAATTAAGTCACTGATACCACTATCTTATTTCTTATCTTTATCTAGCTAGGAAACAACCACTGCCACCATAGTTGATGACTAAAAAGAGCATCCACCACCCCACTTGACCTTTTTAAAAATTAAGGAAGTCTTGAAAATGGACTGTGCAAGTTAAACATGCCACATTTTTTATCCCCCTGGATCTCCGGGAATTAGTTCCTGAAAATGACGGATACTATCAGCTCTATGGGAAACAATCCTCCAACTCGCAGTAGTCAGAGAAAGATCTACAATCGCTCTCAACCCATGTGTATCAATGGTAATGAAATTATGAAACTACCTGTTAATGTTTTGGACTTTTTGTCCATCTTCTCTTGTTTATGAATTTGGTGTGGCTTATCCCAGCAATGATAATTAGTCCAAGAAGATCCCAAACAAGGAAAAGGTTGAACCTTGACATTGTAATGAGATTGTAGAGCCTTCACACGGGTTGTGTCCAAACATTGTGGTTGAAAATGAATTCTATCATGCTTTCTAGAAATAAGGTCTTGCTGCCTGAAAATGGAGGAAGAGGGAAGACGAGTTTGAGAGAGTGACTGGAGTAGTTGTTGTGGCAACAGAAAGGTAGACGATGGTGACAGTACTGGTCCACTGGAAAATGGAGGAAGAGGGACAACGAGTTTGAGAGTGACTGGAGTAGTTGTTGTCGCAATGGAAAGGTAGACGATGGTGGCAGTACTGGTGTACTGGAAATGGAGGAAGAGGGAAGACAGATTTGAGAGTAGGATTGCCTCTCGGCTGGTTTGGTTTGATTTTGAAGTTTGTTGGTTTGACTTATCCGGTATCGATTTGTAAACATGCTAAATCGTTATAAAACCACTAAGATTTTGACTTATCGGCTATGGATCGTTATCGATTTAACCGTTGAGATTTGACACAATTTTTTAATTAAAAATTACTTTGAAACAAGGTGACAAACCAAGTGAAGCATGCACATGAGTTGACATATTGCATCTTGCTCAAAAGCAAACACTGTCACATTGTAAAATAACTGAGAGTTTGAGACAGTCAGAATAAAAGGCAAGGACTTTATATACCAAATGGTATAAATATAATTATGTAATTTACTATTGGATTATTGGTTAACCTGTTTAGAAAAAACCTAAAACCGTTGAGAACTGATAACTCAATAATAAAAGAATTAAAACCATTACCGAAATTGCTAAATCGATAACCCATTATCAATAAAGGATAGCTTTTCTTCGGTTCAATTTATCGGTTTTGATTCAGTTTTGAACAACCTATTTAAGAGAGGTGGCTGGAGTAGTTGTTGTGGCAATAGAAAGTTATAGGATGGTTGCAGTACTGGTTGCAGGGAGGAAATGGGTTCATTTGATGATATGCAACTTATAAAAATGGGGGTTTACCACATTTTTTAATTTATAGGACTTCATATTAAATACATAGATGTCATAAAGGAAATGTATGAAAGAGATGTCACTAGCGTGAAAATAGTACTAGGTGACACAGTGAAGTTCTCCTTAACAATAGGCTTAGACCAGGGATTGGCATTGAGCCCCTACTTGTTTATCCTAGTTTTGAATGAGCTAACCAACACAATACAAGATGAGGTTTTATGATGTATGTTATTTGTTGATGATATTGTGGTTATTGAAGAAATTAGGGAGGGTATCAACCAAAAGTTTGAACTATAGAAAAGCACTTTGGAATGCAAGGGTTTTAGGATAAGTAGTAGGATGATTGAATACATGCATTGCAGGTTTAGTCAACATGAGAAGAAAGAAGATAAAGTGAGACTAGATGGGATTGTAATGCCAAGACGCTACCAATTTAGATATCTCGGCTCGTTGTTATCAAGAGAATGAATTGATAGATGAAGATGTGACTCATAGGATTAAAACTAGATGTTTGAAATGGAGAAGTGCTACTGGGGTGTTAAGTGATAGAAGGATGCCTATCAAAGTGGAAGTTAAGTTCTATAGGGCAGCTATAAGACCAGCAACATTATATGGTAGTGAATGTTGGATTGCTAAGGTCTAAGATGAGTGTTGTAAAGATGCAAATGTAGATGGATGTGCGGTCATACAAAATTAGTTAAGATTAAAAATAACCACTTCCAGCACACATTTACGATAAAATGCGAGAAGGTCGCTTGAGATAGTTTGAATATGTCCCGCATGTGTTGACATACAGATGCACTGGTCTATATGTGTGAGGCGATGGTAAGTGAAGGTGTTAAAAAGGGATGGCAAAATCTAAAATCACATGGAGGAAGGTTGTCTCGAAATATCTACAAATTCTTGATATCAATGAGACTTTGCTAAAGATACGACACAATGAAAGAAAGATTCATATAGGTGATAACTACTAGCTGAGAATAGGTTTGAGACTTGTTAGAGAACTTCTATTATTTTTTATCATATATATTTAACTTATTTTTTCACTTTTGTTTTATTTAATACAATGATGATATGGAATGAACTTAAATGAAGAGGCAGGGATTCATATAGTCGAGCCCAACTTATTTGGGATGGAGGGATAGTTGTTGTACTCCATGTCAGCTGACTAATAATAAAATGGATGCATAGATGGTTAATTTCTCAAAGTTAGGTGCAAATATGAACTTTCCTGTTTCCTTTTTTTCCCCCCACATGTCTCACGCTCTCGCTTACATGGAAATCTATAAAGGCCAGCATAGATAATATGCCAGCTGCAGCTTCATTAGAAATGAAGGCCATAAATGGTACGTTTGGATGTATATGAAGTGATTTTAGAATCAAACTTTTAATGGAGGGCATGGATGACTAATTTCCAAATTCAGGGGCAAATGCTAAATTTTCCGTGATAAATATATGCTGCTCAGGAAGCAATTTCTTTTCCTTTTTTATGTTTTCACTTCTTTTATGCATTGCTTAACTCTCTGATTGTCTTCCCTCCCTATATTTATGGTTCATTAGCCCCTAATATTATTATCTCAATTTGTTTTTGTTGAAGTTACTCGAAGGCTGCATAACCTACTCCGCGTCAACCTTGCAGTAGGTAAGTCAAAAGTCACCCTCATCCTCAACTTATTCTTTCTTGTTTTCCAAATAGGTAAGTATTACTGATGTCAGGAAAAACAAGACTAAGAAAAGTTCTGTCATTACAACCAAAAACAAAAACAAAAGAGAGGACAACCCCAACTAAGTGACTATCTCTACAAAAGTTTCTATGAACTGTAACAGTGATTCAGTATCTTCAATGCTTCCACTTTACACCAAAAGAAATCATAAGAACGCAGTCAAATATGATCATCCAGACTGAGCTCTCTGGTTCTCGAAGTGTCGTCTGTTACTTTCCATCCATATAGACCACCAACTAGCCGCTGCTATGGTGTTCCAAATCTTCTTCAAATGTTTTGGCAGCCCTTTATTTTTCCAGCAAAGAAGGAATTTTAGTGTTGATCTTGGCATACTTGTGAAGTAAGATGACAATGTATAAAAAGGTGATTGATGCCTTCAGGAGTATCTCCACAGAGATACCATCAATTAATAAGTTGTATGCCTCACTTTTGTAAATTTTCCTGAGTCAGACAAGCCTTCTTGGCAACCAACCATACAAAGCACATAATTTCAACAGGAGCTTTAGAATTCCAGATCTGCTTCCACGGATTTTGTGCTCTCTGGTTCATCTCATTCATAAACAGATTTAGCATCCTTTAACAGTGAAGATACCATCAGTTTGCCCTTTCTGAAAAATCTGATTCTCATTGTTGTTTAAACCTTTAAAATCAGAGAGCATACTCAGCCTTATCCCAGAGAACAGGTAGTTGTCTTTCTCGTATTCTTGTCTTTTACTCTTACATATTGGCTACCAACAATATCTCTCTGTCCGGTGTCTGTTTCCTGTAAATTCTGAAATGCTGAATAAGCAGTTGATGGATGTCTGTTAAGTATTCAATATATTCAACTTCAACTGGCTTAGTTGTGATCATTATTATTTCTTAATTAATTAATTGTTTAATCATTTCTTGCTACTTGTTGGTGGAAATTTCTTCATCCTCACGTGATTGTGCAGGTTTCTTACGAATATTAATTAATCCGTTCAGTAAATGTAAAGATAGTGTCAATGGTTGACTAGCCAGATTCATTTTCATTCTTCTCTTTTCCTTTTTTACTAGTTGTTAATTATTAGCTTTCTGATTAATGGTTTGACATTTCCCAAAGCAACCTAATAGCTAAGAAAAACAGAATACATTCTTATTTCAAGGGCTTTTGCAACTCCAGAAACTTGGAAACTCTTGTCTCGCACTATATATGTCCAGTTAATGATAGACCTACCAATATCTGAATTTAGGATACTTAGTTCAAAAAGCTCATTAGGCCTCAAGTTAGTGGGAGAGCTATTGATTTCTGCTTCAAAACAGAGAGCATTTTCAGTTGCTTTTCCCTAATGTATTGCTTAGTTTTTCAAACTTCTCTATTTACAGGTGCTGGTTGGTTCTGTGGCAAGTGGAGATTCAACAAGTCTTTGGATTCGGGTGTTGAACTTATTCTCTCTCAGCATGGAACTCGTCTGCAAAAGGAGTTGGGGGAAATGTAGGTCCTCAAACACACTTCTTAAATTTTTTGATTTTGGACTAAATCAATGAGGTGATTTTTACCCCTCAAGGTGAAGTGCTTCACAGTCAGAATGCATGCATGAGTTAGTACGATGAAACTTAACCAAACTTTGAACCATGTCATCCTTCCTAGGTTTGATCAGTTGGCCTGATTGTTCTAACAGGTTATTGGTTGTTGCCATTGGTGCTAGAGTGAGGTACCATATGAAAATGAGGAACTATATAACTAATATAAATGATTATCCTTTATGACAGCTACCTCTATAACCCAAGGAACAAATTCAAAAATTTCAAATTGCTTTGTAGTTCTGGATATTTGAGTGAGAAAGATGCTAAACCTTTGACAAGGACTGAGTATGTCACACTGTCCCCATTTGATAAATTATTGAATTCTCAAGATCTTAATTCTTGAGTAGCTTTGTATATGATAACTTGGGCCATATGAGTTTAAACAAGTCAAGTACCACATCTTTCTCTCTCTGAGCTATTTTGCTGAATTCAACTTGCAGTAGGAACATGTTGAATGGTTAGTTATGTTATGTGTGTATTCCTGACTTTTCTTCATCTTTTGCTACTTTCCTTGTCTTCGGTTCAGAATAAGAATGATTGAGAATTGTGAAATTTGTGCTTGATGTACCTTAGATAGAAAGAAATTGTCACCGCAAGAACATTAAACTTTAAAATATGCCATAGTCCAGAGTACTTTAGATAGCAAGAAATTGTCCTCACTGCAATAGCATTTAACTTTAAATTATGCTTTAGTCTAGAGAATGATCTGAGGTTCTTACTTCAAATATACACATTCATATTTCCACCAAGTATTGAAATATGTGCTCACTCGTCATGGAAAAATACATATAGCGTGCATGACAATACATAATATGAAGGAAATATACTAAGCATCACTATATCTCATTCATATTTTAAATTGACGAGAATGTTAGATGATTGGACTAATAAAAATGAGTGCTATATTGTCACTTCATGTTTGAAGCCTCGTCCTATATATGCTTGGTCTGCATGCTTAAATCTGGTTGAAGACTCAAATCCGCTCACTTTCTTGGAAAGGAAAACAGCAACTGAAATAGAGTATTTTATGGCGAAGGAATATACACACACAGAATAACATAGAAAAATGGAAGTAGTAGGCATCTAGTCAAAAGCAAGAAAGAGTAGTTTGTTCATTGTATGCCTGATTCTAGGCTTGAATTATTTAATTCATAGTATTGCCTCATGTTGTGCTTGACTGCATACCTAGGCTCTTTTTCAAATATATGAATCTGGTCAAAGTGAATTTTATGCATCTTTAAACTACACTACTAAACTACTGAGTTAATGGGAAACTCATTGCACAAAATAGGTATCCTGGTGTGGGCACACTCTTATACTGGTGAAGGGTGTGGGAGAGACCTGGCAAATCCAAGGAAACCATATTATCATCCGAGTCTTCAACTACTGATAACAAGAGCACGTCATAGTTTTCAGAAAATGAAAACAAAAAAGAAAAGGGAAAGATTACGATAAACTTTTTTCTAAAATAAAGCTTTGATACTAGTTGAAATTTTATGAATCTTGTCATCGTACTTATGTGAAAGTATCATGGTTAATTCTTTCTTTTCATCCCATGTATGAACTAGTGATGTAGTATTCTATCATGATTGAAATTGAAGTATCAGCATGATTCCTTTTAGTTTTAGCTGTGTACTGATGTAGTATTTTCTAATGATAGAATGCTGAAGAAGTACCAGCATAATCCGCCTGTAGCGCAGTTTATCTCCAAATACTTCTACTCTGAAAATGTTTATGATGATGATTCAACAGACCAGCCAAAACCGAGGTGGCGTTTTCGAAGTACCTATGGTGAAATTTTTCCTTCTCACGAGGTAGAAAGTGATAACTACTCCAGTAAAAAATCCCATTTGGAGAATAATGATCTGAGGAAGACTAATCTTGAGAGAAAGCAAATTAATGTGAGTACTCTGCTTCATTTATACGTATATAATATTGAAGATGATCAATGGATACTGTGGTCTGGGGATCTTTCAGTTGTGCAAAGGTCGTAGTAGGAATTGGATAAAATCACCAAATTTATGCACTGCCCTCTCTGGCTGAGTAGTAGAGTAAATTGGGGGCTCTCTTCTGTGTAAATAAGAGCGTAAAAAATCCTTGCTACAATTGTCTATCAAAACAAATACATTTCAGTCTGTCATATTGCACTATAGCAGTATCAGTTAAGTTACTTTTACAAGGCTGTGTATTGAAAATTGTAGATGAATGATGTTGGTGTTGGTGCTGCTGCCGCTCTAGAGTCAAGCGACGACCCATTTGATTGCATACTCGGACATCAAATGAGTGCTGAAGAGATTCACCACTCTGATGCACCTACTACGCTGCCTACCAGACGTAATCATAGCCACAGACGATCTCATAGCAGGCGTCGGATGCATCGCCACGAAAACATGGAAGGTTGAGTTTTTAATAGGCCATTCTTAATCAATACAAGATTCAACTGATCCATCCCTAGGGACCAGTCTTGCATGCCCTGTTAAATGTAGTCTGCAGCAAATTCTCTACTTTGAAACTGACATTACCTAAGAGCTGGTTGTATAGAGTTATGGCTTAGTGGCTTTTGTGAATCATAAAACTTATTTAGTAGAAATTGTTTATGGATTAACTAAAAGGGCAGCTAGCACAAATTATTATACAGGATGAAATGCAATGTCTACTGAATTGAGTTGTCTATTTGGCATTTGCAGCATTATATCCTGTGTTATATATATAAAAAAAAATCTCTTGTTAAATTTCTGTTTTCATTGTTTCTTAAGCTTTTTACACTTTCTTTATTATCCTATATGTGAAGTGCTCCAGAGATTTTCCATAGACTTTTGGTTCAAGGAAAAGCATAACAAAGCAATTTGGGAAAAAAAAATCCCTTATTTTTTAAGAAACATCGATACATAAACATCAACATTGATACAATGCGAAAATTTAGGGTTATTGATGATCTGTGTGTATCAGTTATTAAAAATTAGACTATATCAGTTT